>CM035783.1:55260235-55287735 GCA_020466265.1 Siphamia tubifer
GTTCAGTTCATTTTTAGATGAGTGTTAATACATACATATAGTTAACATTAAAATCACTTCATTTGGACGAACACTGACACATTTATATTTAACTGTTTTGATCCAAACTGTGTTAACATGGAAGTGATTAGAACATGTGTTTATCACTGACACCAAACTCTATGTTCACACTAACTCTAATAAAGTTTGAAACAACATCACACTTCAGTGGTAGGAAGTAGAGGGTCCCTAAAGACAAAGACAAGTGTCCTCAGGTCTTCATGTCCTCAGTGTGTCCACAGTTACTGGTCGACTCTGGTTCAGAAGACGTCTGAGGACGAAGACCATAATAGTCCATTGTCCAGTGAAGAGTGAGACGCTCTGGAAATTCACTCTTTCATTCGATTCTTTTTTAAAAAAACACTAACGTGTCAGTGGTCGAAGCTTTACTGACACATACAGCCTCATTTACATTTAGAATTAAATACTGGATTATGATCGATTAAAAACAATGCAATGAAATCATGAATTTCTAGAGCTAAGAGTAAATATGAAATGGACTTTTAATTTTATTTTTTTCATATTTTATTTCTTGTCACTTTCTCTACCTTTACTTCCTTAAACTTCCTTAATTTTAATTTTAAGGAGAAAAACCCGGGGACATAAGACTGAGCAAATGTAGTGACTGTTTTCTACAGTCCTTCTATCGCTTCAAAACTGGTGAATAACAAACGTGCTTTTAAAAGTATTTGCCTTTGACACGGTAAATTAAATACAATTTGTACTAATGAAGGATGGCAGGAAAATATAAGAGGGTGGGAAAGTTAAATAACGACGTGTGCCGACGAGCCCTTCCCCTGTAATGGTGTAGAGCAGAGAGGATGCTGGGAGACATGAATGAAGCAGGACACAATGAGATGAACAGATAGAGAGATGTGGGTGGATATGGGACAAAAGACAATAGTAACTACATTAGTACCCTGCAGCCTAAGGCAGCGACTATATTGCATTTCCTGCTGAGAGAAACAACATGAAAACAGAGCCGTAAAGGAGGGGGAATCCGAAACGCTGCTGATGTGGAGCTGCTCTAGTCACTGTTAAGACCAACATTCAGACTTCCTGTGGGAACGTCGACAAGATGGCGGGCCGACCTGACGCTAACCTAACGCTAACCTAACGCTAACCTAACCACAGATTATTTCCCCAGATTCAGGTACTTTATTGCGACAATATATTTAACAAAGGAAGAAAAAAAAACAGCAAAGTTAAAAGTCAAATGAATAAAAGATACGGAAAATATGATGAAGTATCGGCGGAGAGTGATGACGATGCTAATGCTAGCTCGGCTAGCCCGGTCTGATGCTAGCCTGCTAGCTAGTATTCACACTGAGCTCAAGCCAAAGCGCTTCGATGTAAAAGTGATCTGCACTCATTCTGGTCGACAGAAGGATCTGACTGAACACTGGGACGGGGTTGACCCTGGGGGGGGGGGGTGTCGAGGGGAGACGTGGAAAAACACCAAACAACATGTGGCCGAGCTGGAGGAGCGCAGCCTCCATCTTCAGGACACGACAAATGCAGCAAAAACAGGTGTGGAGGATGGAGAAGCTGAAAATAATAATAACATGACGGACCCTGTGACCATTAAAGTCAGACACAGACCCCTGACCCCTGGACCACCACGAGAGGCTCCACAGCGCTCCATAATGAATATAAAACAAACCACTGATCCAGTCGTCTGCAGAAGGACGTCTTTCACAAAGAGACAAGACTTTATTTTGATCACGACTTCCTGACGGAGGTCGTTAAGAAGAAAAGAGAGGGTGCAGGGATAAGGAGAGTGACCCCCCCCCACTAAGGTCAAGGTGTTTTTGGACGGAGGACCCAGAATCTTCAAAGATGCAGGAGAAGCCGCAGATCCCCATGGACCAGAATGAGCCTGGTCCAGCCCAGAGAGGGTCAGGGACAAGCACTCGTCCCACCTGGAGCTGAGACGAGACAAGCTAAGTGTTCTGCGTCACAACGTCCAGGTTCTGAGTGTGTTTGGTGTCAGGTGGACTGATATTTAACAAAATGACTCAATCATTTTCTCTCCTCCTTCCTTTTTTAAAAAAAAATGTAATAATTATTTTCTTTTCCTGATATTAATTAAAGACTGACTTTTAGCTTGAGCGAAGCAGCCAGTTGAAAGTGGGCGGGGCTTTGACATGATTGACAGACTGGTCAGTTCAGTGGTTTTAAAACTGCTGTATTTCACAGGACAGGAAAAATAAATAGAACTACTTGTTCCTCAGAACCTCCTGTCACTAACGATCAACTTTGTTTTGGAGGAAAGTCCCTTACTCACAGAAAATGGGCGGAGCTTTAATAGAAGTGAACATTTTAATATATATATATATATATATATATATATATATATATATAATCTACTTTATACTCTTTACATTCATATAAATATTTGTACTTTACACTCTTTACATTAACACATATGTGACCTCCCACCAGTAAACCAGGCATAAGTGTGTGTAAATCCAAACAGAGTTATGTGTGTATCTTGGTAGAGTGGAAACTAAGGTTTAAGATGGTGAAAAAATGATGTTTCTATCACAAGTAGAACCAAAGTTATGGTCATTTTAATATCCACATTTGGACATATTTTACAATTTGCATATTTTTAGATATTGTCCGTTAAAGTTTTGGACTGTTTTGGGGTAGGAAGTCCTTAGCAACGCATAATAATTTGTATCCGATTGACACAAATTGTTGACAGATGTTAAAGGACACTCTGATGGACATGTCACAGAAGTTTTATATATTATAATAATAGGACAGAAGTGTGACGTATTATAATCATTTGGCTTACACCATTGGACAGAACATTCAATATAAGCTTTTACCTCGTACCAAACACTTGGGTGTTTACCCACGGAACGGAGATCGTTTTGTTCGGCGAAAAGAGGTGGAAGTCGTCTTTGTCTTTGCTCAGCAATACCTGAACTTTTGTCACCGCTTAAATAATTGACTCAATAAACACCTTTATTGATTGGATTTCAATGTAATGACCACAGGAAGTGAACATAGAGGTGTTAAGGTACCGTTTTTTGATAAGGTGTAAACACTAATAACAAATCACCTTCCAGCCTAAATTTGGCTGTAGCTCTGAACGGCTCAGTGCGACTTATGCCTGGTTTCGTGGTGGTGGGTCACATATATTTCTACTTTATATTCTTTACATTCTCAGAATAGACTCTATACTTTTTCAAACTAAACAGATGTGACAGTAGAAAAATAAGTTTTAAATCATAAATCGTGACTTTAATCTCATCCTTTTTTACTTTTTATCTCATAATTATTTTTTTTTCTCATTATTCTGTCTTTTTTCCTCATAATTTTGACTGTTTATCTAATGATTTAGTCTATTTTAAATGTCATAATTCTTTTTTTATCTTCTACTTATGACTTTTGAGTTTTTCCAAAATAAAACTTTCCATACCCATTAAACTCAGAACCACGACCCGATGAAACACGTCATCTACACAGTAAGTCACGTTTAAAGGCTTTATTTTTGACATTTTTCTGGTTTTTCCTGCTTAAATCTGTAGTATTTTATCCATCGCGAAAAAATGCGTTCAGAAGTTGTACTTTTTTACTTTTACTTCAGTAAAGGAGTTGAATCAGTACTTCTTTTTCATACCAGTAGCTGTACTTGTATTTAAGTACAGAATGTGAGTACTTTGACCACCTCTGTCAGGAGGTAGTTAGAGCGACTGAAAGTTGACGGAGGAGTCTGGAGAAAGTTAGGAATGACTAAACAAAATGGTGGATTATGGAGCTGAACGACTGTTGTCGCTTTTGTAAAAAGAATTTAAAGATTGTTGACGTTTTCTCACATTCTTCACTCATCTGTGATAAAAGGAAATCTACACCTGTTGTTGTTCTTCTTCTATGGTTGTTTACACTTGTTTCTCTACCAATCATCACAGCATCACTTTGTTAGGCCCGCCCTCTGACTCTATACTTCACTGTGATTGGTCGACCAGTTTCAGGGAAATCTAGACAAAAGTTATATTGAGTGAAACTAGACTACTACGATAGAACATTAGATTTACTGATGCTAGGAGGAGCTAGTGTGGCTAGGCTACTACGATAGAACATTAGATTTACTGATGCTAGGAGGAGCTAGTGTGGCTAGGCTACTACGATAGAACATTAGATTTACTGATGCTAGGAGGAGCTAGTGTGGCTAGGCTACTACGATAGAACATTAGATTTACTGATGCTAGGAGGAGCTAGTGTGGCTAGGCTACTACGATAGAACATTAGATTTACTGATGCTAGGAGGAGCTAGTGTGGCTAGGCTACTACGATAGAACATTAGATTTACTGATGCTAGGAGGAGCTAGTGTGGCTAGGCTACTACGATAGAACATTAGATTTACTGATGCTAGGAGGAGCTAGTGTGGCTAGGCTACTACGATAGAACATTAGATTTACTGATGCTAGGAGGAGCTAGCGTGGCTAGGCTACTACGATAGAACATTAGATTTACTGATGCTAGGAGGAGCTAGTGTGGCTAGGCTACTACGATAGAACATTAGATTTACTGATGCTAGGAGGAGCTAGCGTGGCTAGGCTACTACGATAGAACATTAGATTTACTGATGCTAGGAGGAGCTAGTGTGGCTAGACTACTACGATAGAACATTAGATTTGCTGATGCTAGGAGGAGCTAGTGTGTCTAAACTAGACATTTTGAGTTTAATGTCAAAATTCCAACATTATTTTTGTCACAGCAAAAGTATTTTTTTCCTCACATGTGGCCCTAATACTCTGTCGTAAAGTACCGAGTAAAACGATTAAAGATAGAATAAAAAAAACATTGAAACAACTTAAAAAATCTTCTTCAATTTTGACTTTTTATGGTCACACATGAAAATGTAGTTAAATAAACCAAATGAAACTACATAGGGTTAGTGTTATTTTAATTTAATTAGATGTTTTTATGTGTGACCTATAAATAATTTTTTAATTATATTTTTTTCAGTGTAGGTGATTATGTTTTATTTTAAGTGTGATGAGATTTTTGGATGAACAATGAGAAAATCCACTTGGTAAGTTTTCACTTTTACAGTGTAATGTTTGTAAATACAAACACATCTCACCTCAAACCTGTCACTGCCTTTAGAAACAAATCCAACCACATTTCCAGCTCAGACTCTAAACCACTGCAGGCGTCGTAATAAAAGCCTCTCTTGCAGATTTTATGTACACCTGCTGCTACTTTCATCCTCTTTATGGGACAATTTTTTTTAAGAACAGCTGTTAATTTTATCCACAGATGATTCATCTGGGACGCTGTTATGCTGATCCTGCTGTTGCCGTAGCAACACTCCAGCTGACAATAACAACTGTCAGTGGACGTTTGAAGACACAGCCTTGACTCCTTCACATTTTACAACAAACATACATTCTGCATAAAAATGGATTTAATAGAAAAACAACAAGTTCCACAAAACCCTCGTTTTTAAATTAAATATATCCAAAGTCGATCCAAATATCGATCCAAAGTCATTTGTCTTTGACCACTTTTCATGATCTTCCTAAAATATCCGAGGCTTACGTCGTCATATTGGGCGACAGCACGACTTGTGAACATTTTTTTCGGGATGGGAGATAAAAAGTCTAAGTTCCCAGCGTAAATAAAAGCAGAATTAATCCATATATAAGACACTGTACAGCCTTTTAAGTGCACCTTATAGTCTGGAAAATACGGTAAATGAAATAAAAATAACATCAAACATTATACCAAGACTAAAAGGCTGAGCTAAAAAAACACATTTTGTACTTCTCACTTTTGGACATTTATTATTAATTTATTCTAAAAGTTTAGTGCATCTAATGGAAAAGCTTTGTGTTTGTAATGACAGTTAATAAATGTGTGGGAAAATCCACACATTAACTACACACATGGTCATGTTTGTGTGAGTGTGTCCAACTGTGTATGTAATTAACATGACCTTTAACTACTAATTAAAGCCGTTTATTTGCCTGAGCTGTCTACCCCCATGAAGGACTGTTTCCATCCATCATGCTGCTTGTGTTCATGTGTTTATGTGGCTGCACATGTTAATGCATGGATGTCAACATATTAATACACAAGCTGCAAAAGAATTACACTGGAAACTATGACTATTCACAACCATGAGCTTCACATTTATCTAAAAATACAATAAATCAAAAGGATTTTTCTCCATTATTTTTAGAAGAGTTTTTGAATATGTTTTTAATTATTCATTGCTTTGTACATTTTATTTTTTCTCTGTGTTTCTTTGTGTATTTTTCTGTATTTTGTCGGAAGTTTTAGTAAAAAAAAAAATATCCAAGAAGGAACGTTTGACTGACATAAAGTATTTTAATTTTGATTAATTGAAATTAATTCAAAGCAACCTTGTGATTAAACTGTTTAATATTTGTAATTCAAAAGAACTATTATTATTATTATTATTATTATTATTATTATTATTATTATTATGAAGTGACACTGGAAATCATGAGATAAAAGTGAATATATATATATATATATATATATATATATATATATATATATATATTCACATTTATATTCACAGATATTCACATTTATTCAACACATAGATTCCGACTTCGAGGGGATTTATTTTCTGTATGTTATAATGTTTATGATTTTAATATCTACTTGTTCCTCAGACCCTCCTGTCACTCATCATCAACTTTGTTTTCACCAATTATTTACAGTTTTACCAAAAATCGCAGGAGTTCAGAGGCATGGTTTAACATTCAGACAGACTTTACTCCAGTCAGCTCTGTGTGTCTGTCTGTCTGTCTACCTGTCTATCTGTCTGTCTATTTATCTGTCTGTCTGTTTATCTGTCTGTCAGTCTCTCTGTCTGTCTGTCTGTTTGCAGAATTATGTGTAACGTTCAGAACTGATTTCGGTAACATGTTCAGAGTGTGTTGGAGTGTGAAAGGAACAAATGATCCATTTTGTTGGTGATCCAGAACAGATCCTGGATTCTGGATCCCTTTGACATTTTTTCTCCATCAACCGCAATGTAACATTTCAAAGTGATCCAGAATCCAGGATCTGTTCTGGATCACCACCGACATTTAATCATTGGTTCCTTGTGACCCCTTCCTTCAGTGAAAACAAAACCTCCTTGGTGGACCGGTCTTCAGGACCAGGTCTGCCTTGGCTGAGGTCTGCATTCTCAGAGTGATTTTCTAGTTTCTATTTCACTAGTGGGGACCTTTATTTATATTTAACCCTCATGGGGATCTCATGTTCATGAGGAGCATGAGTGGAAAACATCACCAACACAGTCGTGTCCCCACGATGAACTGTCCATCTGGTTTCACACTGATGAGTGAGTGTGTGTGAACAACACTGCAGCAAAGGTGTTAATGTTCCATGTTACTATGGGAACTGAGACTGACAGGACTGTGAGGACTGTGTGGACTGTCAGGACTGTGAGGACTGACAGGACTGTGAGGACTGTGTGGACTGACAGGACTGTGAGGATTGTGAGGACTTTGAGGATTGTGAGGACTGACAGGACTGTGAGGATTGTGAGGACTGACAGGACTGTGAGGACTGTGTGGACTGACAGGACTATGTGGACTGACAGGACTGTGTGGACTGACAGGACTGTGTGGACTGACAGGACTGTGAGGACTGTGTGGACTGACAGGACTGTGAGGACTGACAGGACTGTGTGGACTGACAGGACTTTGAGGACTGACAGGACTGTATGGACTGACAGGACTGTGAGGACTGACATGACTGTGAGGACTGTGTGGACTGTCAGGACTGTGAGGACTGACAGGACTTTGAGGATTGTGAGGACTGTGCGGACTGTCAGGACTGTGAGGACTGACATGACTGTGAGGACTGACAGGACTTTGAGGATTGTGAGGACTGACATGACTGTGAGGACTGACAGGACTTTAAGGACTGTGAGGACTGACAGGACTGTGAGGATTGGGAGGACTGGCATGACTGTGAGGACTGTGTGGACTGTCAGGACTGTGAGGTCTGACAGGACTGTGAGGACTGACAGGACTTTGAGGACTGACAGGACTGTGAGGACTGTGTGGACTGACAGGACTGTGAGGACTGACAGGACTGTGTGGACTGACAGGATTGTGAGGACTGTGAGGACTGTGTGGACTGACAGGACTTTGAGGACTGACAGGACTGTGAAGACTGTGTGGACTGACAGGACTGTGAGGACTGTGTGGACTGACAGGATTGTGAGGACTGTGTGGACTGACAGGACTTTGAGGACTGACAGGACTGTGAGGACTGACCGGACCTTGAGGACTGACAGGACTGTGAGGACTGTGTGGACTGACAGGACTTTGAGGACTGACAGGACTGTGAAGACTGTGTGGACTGACAGGACTGTGAGGACTGTGTGGACTGACAGGATTGTGAGGACTGTGTGGACTGACAGGACTTTGAGGACTGACAGGACTGTGAGGACTGACCGGACCTTGAGGACTGACAGGACTGTGAGGACTGCATGGACTGACAGGACTGTGAGGACTGACATGACTGTGAGGACTGTGTGGACTGTGAGGACTGTCAGGACTGTGTGGACTGTCAGGACTGTGAAGACTGTGAGGACTGACAGGACTGTGATGATTTCTCAATGTTCATCCAAATGATGTCATTTTAATGTCAACTATATATTTTTACTTCTAATCATCTAACAAATAAACCCTTTAACCTCTTCTACCCGATGGTGTAAAAATAACTTTAATTCAGGTTCCACAAACAGAAAAGTTAGATCTCTATTGGATCTTGGAAAAAGGATCATAAGTAGATCAAACAAACAAATACAATAAACCATCATCACAGACACAGTGGAACATTTAAATACTAAAAAAAAGTGCAGTTTTGGACTTTTTAAACCCAGGAGCTGTCCATGGTGCTGAACACACGTCTGTATTTCCTTCATTCTTCTTTTGTCCAAAGCCTTTTATCCAGTTCAGGGTCATAAATAAATGTTCCATTCAACACCACCCTGTTACTAACATGAACCATGGACTGAGTGTGAGGTTTACAGAACATACAGACACACTGGTTCTTCAACTAATTGTAAATACTATTACTTTATGATGTTTTATCCCATTTTACCCACTTTTATACCAGGGTTAGTGTTAATAGTTTAAGAAGGACTTTAAACATTTGAGTACAGTTAAAACTAGATCAGTGGTAGAGTTCACACCTGAGTGAAGGAGCACCACTCTGTGCTAATGCTAATGCTAACACATTAAATCTGCCAAGGTTTGGATCTGGATGTTCAGAACTTCTTTATAAACTACTGTTCTGTGTTCACTAACCATTTATTTTATGGCTCATTAACAATCCCTTAGACCAGTGGTCCCCAAACTACGGCCCGCCTCCACATTTGGTCCGGCCCCCTGAACAATACCAGAGACCATTTAGACTTTTTTATATGTGTGTATTAGTATTTGATATTAAAGTTGGACTTTTACAATAAAATGTTCCTTAGTTCTGAACTATTTTCATTATTAATAAAGCAGAGAGTGTGGGGTTGTCTCCAGGATTTGGTTCAGAGTGACAAGGTGTGGGTTGTGGTTCTGATTAAAGAACACAGATACAGATGTCCTCATTAAAGGTTTATTTACTGTGGTCTGTAATAATACAGTAACACTCACTATAACAATATATACATACAATAATAAATGAACTAAGACCCACTATATGAGTCACTCACATGTATTACATGGGTCATAGAACACACACATCACTCACAGAAATCACACATGACAGCTAACAATGCTAGCTGCTAGCATATTATCGTATTAGCTTCAACAGCACACTGGTGCTAAACAGCATTAGCTTATACAGTACAACATGCTAACATCTACCTGAACTGTACTGTGTTATTTATCTGACCTTGTGGCATCTACACACAGTAATAAACCAGGAATAGATGAATAAAAAAGAGAAAAAGAAGCAGAGATGGTGAACTTAGCACAGTTACCTACAACACAGAGGCTAATAAAACACTGACTACGTTCATAATATCAGTGGTGCGTTCAACAGCGTGGGACATTTGAACACTTACAGAAAAGGAGTTATTCCTGAACAAATATAACCAAACAATCAAATAAACAATTAAACTGTGTGGGCTTTCTAACAATTAACTATTATTAACTAGTTTAACACAATAACTTTGACAGACGCTCATATGAGTCATTTAAGTCACCGATTCTGCTCTGACAACTAAGATGAACTTTGACCTGTTAAGATGAAGAAGTTTATGTTCTATGGACCTTTGTTCTGTGAAGAACCCACAGAGGGTTATTTATTTCATAAACAATTATTATTATTATTATTATTATTAGGAAAAGTTATGTGGCCCTCACAGGAAATAGTTTGGGGACCCCTGCCTTAGAGGGTTTAAAAACATATATATATATATATATATATATATATATATATATATATATATATATATATGTCTGCCAGACTGGAATATGCACTGATCTCGAGCACTGTTGACTCCCCCTCTGTGGGGTTAAAAGATATAAAAAATAAATACATGAATAAAAACATGAATAAAATAAGTGAATGAATAGAAAAATAAAATAAAATAAATAAAATAAAAAATAAGAGCAAAATGCAAAAAAATTAGAAAAAGGAAAGCATTCTCTGGACCCCTGCCCAATTTGGCCAGTGATGAGATGTACTCTAGGTTGTCATCATTTAACCGCTGGTTGTCTAGGTGGTGCTCAGAAAATGATGTTGTTTTTATAGATAATTGGCGTACATTCTGGGGAAAGCCTGGGCTCAATCGCAGAGATAGCATACATCCCACTTGGGAAGGTGCTTCTCTCTTAGCACAAAATGTGGCTTCCAAATTTAGCCTGTCAAAATGACAATCCAGAGTGTGGGCCCAGGCGCAGAGTCATAGAGTAAAACACTTCTCTGTGCATCCACTTTACTCTGAGCTGTCACAAACCCACCATGTAGTAAATAATAGAAAGACTGTGTCTATTCCTTGTGTAGTTAATAATAAACCCCGTATAGTTAAAAATAAACCTAATATTAAAAAACCTATAGGAGTGAGACCAAATAATTTAATAAAAATAGTTTTAAGGAACAATCAGATTAAAAGAACACCTAACAATTTTATCCAATGTGGACTGATCAATATTAGGTCTATTTCTTCCAAATCGTTGTTAATAAACGATCTAATTAGTGATTACAAAATTGATATTTTAGCTCTGACTGAAACCTGGCTGCAGCAGGATGAATATGTCGCATTAAATGAATCCACGCCACCAACTCATGTGAACTATCACACAGCCAGAACCAGTGGTGGTGGTGGAGGAGTGGCAATAATATCCCACTCCAGTTTAGGTCTTAGCCCTAAAATTAATCATAAAACTAATCCCACTTACCACTCCTTTGAAAGTCTAGTTTCATCCATTACTTTCCCCAACTGCAGAAACCAAAAACCAGTCCTTTTTGTCATAGTCTAACGCCCTCCTGGTCCTTATTCACAGTTTTTATTAGAAGTCTCTGACTTTCTATCCAGTGTAGTGTTGAACTGGGATAGGATTAGAATAGTTGGTGATTTGAACATACATGTTGATAACAACACTGACTCTCTTAGTAATGCATTTAGTGACCTACTAGACGGATTAGGCTTTATCCAAAATGTTAATAAACCAACCCACATTCACAGACATACTCTTGATCTGATCTTAACACTTGGTGTTGAAATTAATGACCTCGTCGTTTTTACCCATAATCCCATACTCTCAGATCACTTTTTAATGACCTTCCAGGTTTTGTTTGAGGATATTTCTACCTCAGTGATTAAAACACAAATGAAAAGGATACTATGTGACCGTGCTGTCTCAAAGTATAAAGAGTTAATTCAGTCACTAATTGTGCCTATGTCATGTGATTATGTAAAGGACACATTTAGTCCCAGTATAAGTGATGAGTTAGTCGATAGTACCATGCTCACACTACAAACTACGCTAATTATAGTTGCCCCCCTTAAGTTAAAAACTACTAAGGTTAGATTAACCTCCCCATGGTACAACACTGACACTCGCTCCATTAAACAAGCAACACGTAAATTAGAGGCAATGGAGGCGATCCAACTTAGAAGATTCTCTCAATGCCTGGAAAAATAGCTTAATAAAGTATAATCCATCTTTGCGTACAGCCAAAACTAGATATTACTCATCCATAATAGAAGAAAACAAGAATAATCCTAGATTCCTGTTCAGTACTGTAGCCAGACTGACAAACAGACACACCTCCGTGGAACCAGTTATTCCATCCACGCTCCATTCTGATGATTTCCTGCAGTTCTTTAACAATAAAATATCAACTATTAGAGACAAAATAGACACATTTCTCCCAAATATTAGATCAGAAAAAGCAGTGGTTTCAAACCTAGGCCCTTTAATAAATCCCTCTGTAACACTAAATAATTTCACCACTGTAGACCAAACTGATGTCATATCTATTATCATGTCTTCCAAATCATCACCTGCCTCTTAGATCCAATTACAACTAAACTCTTTAAACAGATTCTGCCCCTAATTATTAACACTGTCCTAAATATAATTAACACTTCATTAATTACTGGATATGTGCCACAGTCATTTAAATATGCTGTTATTAAACCAATTCTGAAAAAGCCTACCCTAGATCCTGACATTTTAGCCAATTATAGGCCTATATCTAATTTGCCCTTCCTGTCAAAGGTTTTAGAACGAGTAATAGTTAAACAGCTGTGCCAATACCTGCAGGATAATAGTTTATTTGAACAGTTTCAGTCTGGCTTTCGTGCCCATCATAGCACTGAAACAGCGTTAGTTAAAGTTACTAATGACTTATTATTAGCCGCTGACATGGGATTAATATGGGTCCTGGTGTTATTAGACCTTAGTGCAGCCTTTGACACCATTGACCACAGTATCTTAGTGCACAGATTAGAATATGATATAGGTATTAGAGGAGCAGCCCTCTGCTGCTTTAAATCATATTTATCGGATCGCTACCAATTTGTTCACATCAACAAACAATCATCGCAGTCCTCCAGAGTTAATTATGGCGTTCCTCAAAGGTCAGTCCTTGGGCCTATTTTGTTTACACTATATATGCTCCCTTTAGGTAACATCATTAGAAATCATGGTATTAATTTTCATTGTTATGCAGATGACACACAGTTATATTTATCGATTAAATCTGATCAGACCAGACAAATAGATAAACTAAGTACTTGTGTCCAAGACATAAAGACTTGGATGAGTGCCAATTATCTTTTATTGAACCCTGAAAAAACTGAAGTCGTTATAATTGGTCCTAAAAATGCGAGAGACTCCCTACCTGACCACATAGTTACTCTGGACAACTTAAGTGTAACACCCAGTGCCACAGTTAAAAATTTAGGAGTTTTATTTGATCCAGATCTTTCATTCAAAATGCACATTAACCAAACATGTAGAACAGCCTTCTTTCACCTGCGCAACATTAGCCAAAATTAGGAATATTCTGTCTAAAACGACTGCAGAAAAATTAATTCATGCATTTGTTACATCACGATTAGATTATTGTAACTCCTTACTTGTAGCGTGTCCTAAATATTCCCTAAAAAGCTTCAACTGGTTCAAAATGCAGCAGCAAGATTATTAACAGGATCAAATAGAAGAGAACACATCACCCCTGTGCTCCAAACCCTGACCCCTGACCCCTAACCCTATCACCCCTGTGCTCCAAACCCTGACCCCTGACCCCTAACCCTATCACCCCTGTGCTCCAAACCCTTCATTGGCTACCAGTGGAGTTTAGAATTAAATTTAAAATCCTCCTCCTTACATATAAAACCATTAATGGTATGGGCCCCTCTTATCTTAAAGATGATCTGGTTCCGTACCAACCCAATAGAACCCTTCGTTCTCAGAATGCAGGTTTATTGAAAGTTCCTAGGGTTTCTACACAGTAAATTTTGCAGTGTTAATTTGGAGAAAATGGGACCAAATACACTCTAGAAGAAGTTAAATAAACTCTCTAAGTGTTGATTTAACACTGCAATATTTACTGTGTAAAAGTACAGTAGGAGCTAGAGCCTTTAGTTACCATGGTTACTGTCTTATGGAATCATCTTCCCTTTAATATTAAAGATGCCGACACAGTCTCTACATTTAAAATTAGGCTTAAAACATTCCTGTTTGAGAAAGACTATGGTCAGGTTAGTTAAAAATGATGTGACTCATATATCATGTATACATGATGTATGAGTCACAGTTCAGTCTAGGCTGCCCTAGGAGTTAGAATGCTGGGGGAAGTACAGACACTGAGTTCTTTCTTCTCTTTCTCTCTCTCACATCTGTTTCTGTCATTTTTATAACCTATCTTTCATACCAAGTCTGTTCATGACTAGTCACCTGGTGTCCCCTTTCCCCCCTCCCCCCTGGGGGGAGTGGTGTCTCTCCTGACAGTGCCTGCACGGGAGCCATGGACGACAGGATCTGGAGTATCTCGCCTGTGCCGACCTGTGACCCCGGACCCCCGCCCCTGCCTGTCTGGACCAGCCCCCCCTCCTTCATTTATAAATGGACGTTCATCTATAGTCTGTCCGTCCATGGGAGTGGATCTGTCCTTCAATGTGGTTCTCCTCAAGATTTCTTCTTTTTCCCACTGGGTTTGGAAGTTTTTTCTTGCCGAGAAGGAGGGTCTAAGGACAGGGGGAGGGTCTAAGGACAGGGGGAGGAGCTAAGGACAGGGGATGCCTGGGACTTTTCATGTATTTCTGTAGTTGATTATGTTTTTGTAAAGCCCTCTGAGACGACTTTGTTGTGATTTAGGGCTTTATAAATAAAATTGAATTGAATTGAATTGAAAGAAAAAAAAAGGGAAAAGAAGAAGAAGGAAGGGAGGAAAAAAGAAAACAATAAACAACAAAAAAACTCTATTTGTTACCTACTTTCCTATCTGCTCATTTGTTTTTAGTTGTTTTTTTTTTGAATATATGTCTATGTTTAGTACTTCAGTTATTGATTATTGGTATTGTTATTATTGTTATTATTTTATTTATCATCATTTTTGTACTATGCACTATATTACTATAAGATGAATTTAGGTTATTGGGGAAGTGAAGAAGGGGTAGAATTAAATAAACTTATGCTTCATCCTACTCCTTTTCAGACATGTCATTGTTATTATTATTATTGCTGTATTGATTATTGTTGCACTTTGCACATGTTCGAAATAAATCATTCAAATCAAATCAAATCATTCCCAGAAATCCTGGCTCCTGTTTTTCACATATGTCCATTTCAATATTCGACCATGTATGACGTCACTCTGACGTTATGTGATGTCACACAATGACCAAATGTCACATGTTAGATCTAATGTTAAATATGAAGCATCTTATCTCATCTGAGGTCAGAAGGTCAGAAGGTCAGCAGGTCAGACGATACTATCTGGTCTGGATTCTGAGATATCACCACTGATGTGTTTGAATTGCTGACCTTTGACCTTTATAGTTCAACATTTAATGGTTTCTTCTTTGACGCATTATCAATCATCTCTGAAAATTTCATCAAAATCCGTCCACAACTTTTTGAGTTATTTTACTGATAAACAAAAACATGAGGTAAAAACATAACTACCTTTGCGGTGGTATTAACCTCAAATGAATTGGTATTTTAATGAATTATTGAGACATTTACATGTGTTTAATTCAAATTTGGATTAATCAATAACACACACATATATTTCATATGAATGTGTAGAACAGGTCAATGGAACAGATTCATTAGCACTTTTTTCTAATCTCTTACAACAGGTTATGAATGATTTATAAGGTGATTAATATTCATTATATATAAATGATTTATAGGTGTACTCTTTATGTAAAGTGGTGTCAATTTAAATAATGTTGCGTGAGCATTAAACATATTAGAATTCCATAACATTAGGACGTCGGAGGTCCCACAATAAATACGTCTATAAACACAAAGTCCCAAGTGAACAATTCCATGGATTAATTTTCTATCTCTCATCCTTCTCACTTTTGTTTAGTGCAGTTTTACATATGGTCCTGATGGAATCATTTGTAAGACAATGACGACACTAATGAGCTCAAGCACGAGGGAGCGTTTCTATTATTATACTGAGTAGAGCTGCACCATTTATGGTTTGAGAAGAGAGAAAAAAAATCTAAACTCTGAGATTAAAAAGTCAAAATGATAGATATATATATTTAAAAAAATAATAAAAAAATTAAAAAATGTTCCTCTCGCCCCACCTGGGCGGTGTCTCCTTCAGACTCGGGTCCTCTACCAAAAGCCCCTCCCACCTGGGCGGTGTCTCTTTCAGACTCGGGTCCTCTACCAAAAGCCCCTCCCACCTGGGCGGTGTCTCCTTCAGACTCGGGTCCTCTACCAGAGGCCCCTCCCACGTGGGCGGTGTCTCCTTCAGACTCGGGTCCTCTACCAGAGGCCCCTCCCACCTGGGCGGCGTCTCCTTCAGACTCGGGTCCTCTACCAGAGGTCTGGGAGCCTGAGGGTTCTGTGCAGGATCTTAGCTGTTCCTAACAATGTTCTCTTTTGGACACAGATCTCTGATGTTGTTCCTGGTATCTGCTGGAGACATTGTCCCAGCTTGGGGGTCACTGCCCCTAGTGCCCCCATCACTACTGGTACCACTGTTGTCTTCACATTCCACATTTTCTCTAACTCCTCTTTCAGCCCTTGGTATTTCTCTTCTCTTCTCATGTTCTTTCTTTCTCATGTTGCTATCACTGGGGACTGCTACATCTATCACCACCACTGTCTTCTCATGTTTATCCACCACCACTATGTCAGGCTGATCGGCCATCACCATTTTGTCAGTCTGGATCTGGAAGTCCCACAGGATCTTGGCCTGTTTGTTCTCTGTTACCTTTGGGGGGTTCTCCCATCTTGACCCTTGACCTCCAGTCCATACTCTTTACAGATGTTCCTGTACAGTATGTCCTCTACCTGGTTATGTCTCTCCATGTATGCCTTACCTGCCACCATCTTACACCCTGCTGTGATGTGATATATATATATATATATATATATATATATATATATATATATATATATATATATATATATATATATATAAAAGTTCCTCTCGCCCCACGTGGGCGGTGTCTCCTTCAGACTCGGGTCCTCTACCAGAGGCCTGGGAGCCTGAGGGTTCTGTGCAGGATCTTAGCTGTTCCTAACAATGTTCTCTTTTGGACACAGATCTCTGATGTTGTTCCTGGTATCTGCTGGAGCCATTCTCCCAGCTTGGGGGTCACTGCCCCTAATGCTCCGATCACTACTGGTACCACTGTTGCCTTCACACTCCACATTTTCTCTAACTCCTCTTTCAGCCCTTGGTATTTCTCAAGCTTCTCATGTTCTTTCTTTCTGATGTTGCTATCACTGGGGACTGCTACATCTATCACCACCACTGTCTTCTCATGTTTATCCACCACCACTATGTCAGGCTGATTGGCCATCACCATCTGGTCTGGATCTGGAAGTCCCACAGGATCTTGGCCTGTTTGTTCTCTGTCACCTTTGGAGTGTTCTCCCATCTTGACCCTGGGACCTCCAGTCCATACTCTTTACAGATGTTCCTGTACAGTATGTCCTCTACCTGGTTATTCCTCTCCATGTATGCCTTACCTGCCACCATCTTACACCCTGCTGTGATGTGCTGGACTGTTTCAGGGGCTTCTCTACACAGCCTACACCCGGGGTCCTGTCTGATGTGGTAGACCCCGGCCTCTATTGCTCTGGTGTTCAGGGCTTGTTCTTGTGCAGCCATGAGTAGTGCCTCTGTGCTGTCCTTTAGTCCAGCCTTTTCCAGCCACTGGTATGTCTTTTCCATATCAGCCACTTCCTCAATTTGTCGATGGTACACGCCATGCAAGGGTTTGTCCTTCCATGATAGCCCCTCTGGTTCCTCGACCTTACTGGGCTTTTGTTGCCTGAGGCATTCACTTAGCAGTTGGTCATTGGGGGCCATTTTCTTGATGTATTCCTGGAGGTTCGCCGTTTCCTCCTGGACAGTAGTTCTGACACTTACTAGTCCTCGGCCCCCTTCCTTTCGCTTAGTGAATATATATATATATATAATATATAATATATATAATAAAAATTACAGAAACTTCTGTTAAAATTAATGTCAAAATATTTTCACATTTTGTAGATGTCCACCTGTTTAGCATCAGACTGAGGTTCCCATTGTTTCTGTTCCAATACTGAATGGAACACATGTAATGTTATTCATACAGCTGAATTATTTTACCAACATGTCGATAAATTGTTTTGTGTCAAACAAATAGAACCTTCAAAAGCACATTTACGTTATAATAATAGTGAATTAGTGAGTGAATCCAGTGTCTAAATGTGGACGTTCTTCTGTGTCCTCAGTCACATGACCTTGTGTGAGTGTCTGTATTTTTACACACTTTGATCAAACCTCTGTTTTTCTAACCTTGTTCAAAAACCAAGGAACCAAAAGTACAAAGACAGTTTCTTCTTTACCAGTGCCGGATCTAGACATGATGGCATCAAACCACTGCCATGAAAGAAAAAGGTTTTCCTTCCCCACACATTCCCAAATAAACTCCATATGATCCACTAAAAGAAAAACTAAAAACTATAAATAAACAAATAAACAAATAAATAAACAAACAAACAAGCAAGCAAACAAACAAACAAACAAACAAACAAATAACTAAATAAACAAATAAACAAATAAACAAACAAACAAACAAATAAACAAACAAATAAATAAATAAACCAATGAACAAATAAATAAATAAACAAACAAATGAACAAATAAATAAACAAACAAACAAACAAACAAACAATCAAATAAATAAATAAATAAACAAACAAATAAATAAATAAACCAATGAACAAATAAATAAATAAATAAATAAACAAATGAACAAATAAATAAATAAATAAATAAATAAATAAATAAATAAATAAATAAATAAATAAATAAATAAATAAATAAACAGATCACTCCGACACTCTCCCAGTCTGCTGCAACTAATGGACTCCATCTTTTTTTTTTTTGGGGGGGGGGGTGCACAACCATCCAAACAGTAGAGTTTGTACTTTTGGGTTTTTCTAAATATTTATGTACAACCACCACATACTGTTCTATGGTTTTATTTTATCTCTCAGCTTCTCGCTGCTTGTTTCCCAATTGCCGTTAGCAACGTGTTTTTGCCATGAGCCAAACACCAATAAAAAGGCTCTAATGTATTCAGAAGTGGAAATAAACATTTTCCAAACCACCTACTGTGGACATGTTCCTCTCAGGGTCATGATCCTCGCAAACAAAGAGGATTAAATTCTAATCAGTCTTTACTCACTCACTGACAACTAATGAATAAAACACATACAGCAGTAATTGATAAATCAGTATTTAAATGTTAAGTCACACAGAAAAGACACATTCACACCCCCTGGAAAAAACTGTAAACCTTCCATGTGACACTAGAGCAGTTTCTCTGATCAGTATATTTTATTTTTGGACCGTTTTTGTCAATGATTGCCACTAAATGGAGCACAGTAGGATTCCAAAGTCCCAAAGGCCGTTGCCTCCCCTCACGACCACGACAGTGAGACGACGTCGTACCCTGGTTAGGATGTGATATTCTGCTAGAAACACATGCTTTTGTGGGGGGGGGGGGGCTATAGAACAACTTATTTAAAATGTGTGTCAAATGGGTGTAGAACTGTGACACTGACAACGGAGTCGAATTTGAGCCAAATTTGTGTTTGTATGTCTGAACTACAGCCACTTTAATACAAGTACATTTCCAGGGGGCGCTATAGTACAAACTCACAATGTCTTTATTTAAATGGACGTAGACCTGGGACATAGACGTCTGTGTCAAACTTCAGCCAAATCGATCTTCATATGTCACAAACTTTGCAACAGCGTAGCCCTCCCCCCCCAAAAAAAGTTTTCCATAAAATGGGGATAACGTTTGATGTCCCACTTGTCTAGATCGTGTTCACCAATTTTGAGCTCATTTGGCCCAATGGTCAAGGAGGAGTTCATTAAATTACCATCACAGCAAAAATCCATGACTCAACATATGTTTGAAAGTTCAATCCAAAATGGCGGACTTCCTGTTGGCTTATGGGCGTGGTCATCATAAGGTTTTTTGTTCGTCATCATATGACAAACATGTGTACCGATTTTCACAGCTCTAACTTTACTAGGGCGTGATCTGGCCTAATACAAACTATTGTCACTTTTCTAGGTGGAGCTGTAGACACATGGGTTAGGGTTAGGGTTAGGTGTGTGCATGTATGCATGTTCAGGGGTTAGGGTTAGGTGTGTGCATGTATTCATGTTCAGGGGTTAGGGTTAGGTGTGTGCATGTATGCATGTTCAGGGGTTAGGTTTAGGTGTGTGCATGTATGCATGTTCAGGGGTTAGGGTTAGGTGTGTGCATGTATTCATGTTCAGGGGTTAGGGTTAGGTGTGTGCATGTATGCATGTTCAGGGGTTAGGGTTAGGTGTGTGCATGTATTCATGTTCAGGGGTTAGGGTTAGGTGTGTGCATGTATGCATGTTCAGGGGTTAGCGTTAGGTGTGTGCATGTATGCATGTTCAGGGGTTAGCGTTAGGTGTGTGCATGTATGCATGTTCAGGGGTTAGCGTTAGGTGTGTGCATGTATGCATGTTCAAGGGTTAAAGAGCTTGAAGGGTTGATCCCGTGCGATCACAGTGGACTCAATAGGCCTTGAACTGGACCTGGTCCACGATGAAGGACTAACCAGTCAGTCACGGCAGACCTCCACCAAGGGTTAGGGTCAGGGGTCAAAGGTCACAGACCTCCGCCAAGAGTTAATCAGTCATTTTTGATGAAAACCATGAAACATTCTATGATGTTTAAGTGGTAAACATTGTTAACCCTTTAACCCCTGATGCGTCAGCGATGACACATTCTGAAGGGATGGTTTAGTTTCAATATTCAGACAAAAAAATCTTGTTTTTACTTTGATTTTACTGAGTTTAGTTCATGGATCTGAAATATGGAAAAAAACAGGTGTAAAAAAAACCCAACTGATTTAAAAAAAGGGGGTAAAAAACTAAAAGTATATATATATAGATATATAGATATAGATATATATATATATATATAAATACACACCTGAATTTTACCCTGTATCGCACAGGTGTCAAACATAAAGCCCGGGGGCCAAAAGCGGCCCCTGGGATGAATTTGTGAAATGTAAATATTACACTGAAGATATTAACAGTCAAGGATTTTATGTCAATTCAATCTAAATTGGTGTGTGTGTGTTTGTGTGTGTGTTTGTGTGTGTGTGTGTGTGTGTTTGTGTGTGTTTGTGTGTGTGTTTGTGTTGGTGTGTGTGTGTTTGTGTGTGTGTGTTTGTGTGTGTGTGTGTGTGTTTGTGTTGGTGTGTGTGTGTGTGTGTGTGTTTGTGTGTGTGTTTGTGTTGGTGTGTGTGTGTGTGTGTTGTGTGTGTGTGTGTGTGTGTGTGTGTGTGTGTGTTTGTGTGTGTGTGTGTGTGTTTGTGTGTGTGTTTGTGTTGGTGTGTGTGTGTGTGTGTGTTTGTGTGTGTGTGTGTGTTGTGTGTGTGTGTGTGTGTGTGTGTGTGTGTGTGTGTGTTTGTGTGTGTGTGTGTTTGTGTTGGTGTGACCTTGTGTGTGTGTGTGTATTCCTGTCTTTATGGGGATGCTGATATGCTAACACACTGACACCATGGGGACCAAATTTCAGGTCCCCACGAGTGTTAAATATTCAGGTCCCCACTAGGAAAATAGAAATGATGTGGCCCTATAAATACATGAATTCCCCCCCCCCCCCCAGAAGTCCCCATAAAGCATGAGGGAAACATGTACAAACTAAAACATGTATTTAAAAATGTGTTTAGTTTTTCAGTGTTTATTTTTATGTATTTTTTTTTTAATTATTTTATATTATTTTTTTCATTGAATTTTTTAAAATATATTTATTCTTTTTTAAAAATACATGTATATTTATTTATTTATTTATTTTAAATGAATATTTGTATTTATTAACTCATTTTTATTAAATGTTCCCATTTTTAATCATTATTATTATTTTATTGTCAGTGTTTACCACCTCCTGTCCTGAACACACTCTACATCCTCTTCTGTGGGAATGAACTCAACACTTTTAAAAGCAACATCATTAGCAGCAGAAATATGAGGCTCCACTTTAACAATGTCAGTGGCCGTTGTACTTATTAAACTGTCACACTGTTCTCTAGCACCTCACACAGTCTTTTCAGCCTGTGTGTGTGTGTGTGTGGGGGGGGGGGGGGGGGGGGGGCTGACCAGCCTGTCAGAGACACTCTCTGTTTACTGGTTATTGATCATCAGCATTTCCACTGTGAGTGAAAAATATGGCTTCATTAGTGAACTTTATCTTTATTGGACAGAGGAACGCGTTATTACAGGGTGGTGCAGTCGTTAACACTGGTGCCTCACAGACAGAAGGTTGTTGGTTCTATTCCCACACCAGACCTTTCTCTGTGGAGTTTACATGTTCACATCGTGTCTACGTGGGTTTTCTCCAGGGACTCTGGCTCCTCCCACCATCCAAACACATGCACTTATAGGTTAACTGGTTAACTGTGTGTGTGTGTGTGTGTGTGTGTATAGGTGTGTGTGTGTGTGTGTGTGTGTGTGGAGCTCATGTTCTGCTGCTGCCGTCATCCTCTGGGACACACGTCTTCACATTTGAAAAACTAACTCAAAAAAGAAGCGATGGAAAAATAAAAAAAAATCCCAAAACTTTCTGAAACTAGCCGCCCCTAGCGTTTGTAACGTGCTACTGTACAGTAGTAACAGAGCTAGCAGGGGGGGCGTGTCCAACTTCCACAGTCAGGTGCTAGATTTGATTTTGAAAAAAAGGACAAATATATTTTATAACATTTTACTTTACTTTTAATTAGTAAAAGAAGAAGTTCATTAAAAGTTAACACTTACTGAGTTATAAAATCCTTGTGCAATTTGTAATTTAGTTTTCTGAAAATTTCGTCTCGTCTTGATCTTGTGAACCCAATATTGTGTCTCGTCTCGTCTCATGAGCTGAGTGTCTCGTCACACCCCTAATAGCAGGATATTTGAAATGAGACAAAACTGCACATTTCAGAGTGGCCTTTTATTGTGGGCAGTATAAGGTACACCTGTGCACTAATCATGATGTCAGATCAGCATCTTGATGTGGCACACCTGTGAGGTGGGATGGATTATCTCAGCAAAGCACAAGTGCTCACTATCACACATTTAGACAGATTTCGTCTCGTCTAGATCTTGTGAACCCAATCTTGTGTCTCGTCTCGTCTCGTGAGCCGAGTGTCTCGTCACACCCCTAATAGCAGGATATCTGAAGGAGTGACGGCAGATCTGTACAAGTAGGGAAGGATCAGTAGGATTTTAGGATCAGCAAACGGAGGGAAGGATGAAAGCGAAGGCACAAATACAAGCTAACATGAGCAGCATAACAATGACCCGTCCACACTCAGTCTGTGTGTGTGTGAGGCCGAGCATCAGAGTGTGACTGTGAATGAATGAGAAAAACAAAAAGAGGAGGGGTGTGATGGAAGTGAAAAGACAGAGGGAACAATGAAAACATGCACCTCCACAGAAAAGGGGAGTTTCGATAATACACAGCGTTTGGAAGGCAGCAGATGAATGAAAGGAGCAATAACCAGGTAAAAAATACCCCCCCAACCTGAGCCTGTGCACGTGTGTTTGTACAGTTATGTAGAATAAGAGCATTATTTCAATTCAATTCAATTAAATTTTATTTATAAAGCCCTAAATCACAACAAAGTCGTCTCAGAGGGCTTTACAAAAACACAATCAACTACAGAGATACATGAAAAGTCCCAGGCATCCCCTGTCCTTAGACCCCTCCCCCTGTCCTTAGACCCTCCCCCTGTCCTTAGACCCTCCTTCTCGGCAAGAAAAAACTTCCAAACCCAGTGGGAAAAAGAAGAAATCTTGAGGAGAACCACATTGAAGGACAGATCCACTCCCATGGACGGACAGACTATAGATGAACGTCCATGTATAAATGCAGGAAGGGGGGGCTGGTCCAGACAGGCAGGGGCAGTGGTCCGGGGTCACAGGTCGGCACAGGCGAGAAACTGTAGATCCTGTCGTCCATGGCTCCCGTGCAGGCACTGTCAGGAAAACCACCACTCCCCCCCAGGGGGGGTGGGGGGGTGGTGGTGGCTATTTCTCCTCATTCATTAAACAGACTATTATTTATAACTTTCACATATGAAAATGACCATAATGTAGAGAATAAAGAGTTGTAAAATGATGAAACAAAATGTTAATATTCTGGAACATGCAGAAATGGACTGAATATATTAACACTGACGGTAATGAGTGACTCACATCAAAGTGTTAGAAAGTTATGAGAACTATGAAGAAACAACTTTTCCTGCTGTAAGGATAAGGAGAGGGTGGGGGTGTTATATTGTGTGTGCAGTGTTGGGAAAGTTGACCTTAATTAGGAACTAGTTCAAAGTTCAGTTCAAGTTAGTCAATATGAATTAGTTCAGTTCAACTAGAAGTTCATGGATCCCAAAATTAACTTTTTCATTCTTTTTTCGTTCTTTTTTTGTGTTATTATTGTAAACGTATTATTAACCGTTTCTGACGTTATCCTGTAGTCAAAAAATCAGGGGAAAATGCCGCCCCTCCAGGGCAGAAGTAAGTACGTTACCCCAGGGTTAACTTCCCTCTGCAGGTTCTTAGAACATAAGGAGTGGTTTTTCATTTTCAATGTTTATTTACAAGAACGGGACAACACCTGCTCTGGTCACACTGTACATTTAACTCTTTTTCTTCGCTCCCAAAAACTCTCTGCACCCCTCTCTCTCTCTCTCTCGCCCCTCCCCGCCGAATAATACAAAAATGACATCTATGATAATGCTGTTTTGATCCCATTTTATTCCTTATAGGACTCAATAATTACAACGTGATAAGAACTAAATATGAACTAAATAAGAGCACAGTTCAATAAATGTCAGAATAACCACGTTCACAACTTCCCGTTCATTTGGCAAAAGTCAACGAGTCGTTCAATGAACGCGTTCAGGTACAACACTGTGTGCGTGTGTATATTTTTTGTTGTTGTTTAATTAATGTGTTTCTGTTTTTATTTTATTTTTAACTTTCCTCTACGTAGCACAGAGTTAAATAAAATATACATTTTATTTGACTTTTAAAACATTTCATATAAAATTGGTACATTTTAAAACTCATTTTTAAAGGGTTAATTTCATCACTAGAGGTACCACTGTATGTTTCTTGTGGTCTGAGTTGCGGACAGGTTAGTCAAAAAAACGTTTATACATCGACCCGCACATCACTGGAGCACACAGTGGATCCATGTTTATTATTATATTCACAATATAAACAATCACTTGTTTCCCTCCGCTCCCTCCCCCTCAGCTGCTGGATGTGTAAATGCCTTGTTTGCTGCCACGCTTCGTTAACTTGAAAATCAATCACATGCCTTGATGAAATTAAGAGCAGTAACAAACAGCACACCCCATGTCAGTGAGCTGCAGCTTCAAACAAAAAAAAACAAAACAACAGGATTTCAGGTTGAAATCCGTACCATTTGTGCAGCTGACAAAAGTAATGTTGAATTCTCTTCATTCCGGAACATTTCTGTGATTCATAGCTGCCGCTGCACCTCACTTAACATCTGGGGGAGCGGCATAATGAGGCTCAACATGAGGTTCATGTCAGAAAATTAAACACCATCTGTCAGACACACACTGGTTCAAGTTTAACACATCTGAAGGAACCGTGGTATTTAGAACAAGTGGGGACACACAGCACAAGCCCCGCCCACTGGCATGTGTTCTACCTTATTTAGACATTGATGTCATCATACATATGCATGTGTTGATACGAGTATATCTGTTACACCCCTCTCTCTCTGGCTGAGTCCCAATCCACCCCTTAATAATAATATAATAATAATAATGGATTAGATTTCTATAGTTCTTTTCAAGGCACCCAAAGCACTTCACATTATTGATCCATTATTCATTCACTCTCACATGCTCCCTCTGGTGGTGGTAAACTAAGGCCCCGTCCCATTTGTCCCCCTTAAAACTTCCACTTGGTTTTAAGTGCCCCTAAAAAGTAAATTCCACTCATCAAGGGGAAATAATTCCCCCTGAAAATGGGACACCACTCGCCAAGTGAACGTAACAAACGTGCTGACGTCACACGCTGACAAGTCTACCCCGCCAAATATGAAACCACCCCTCCGCGAGACTGACAGCAGCTGACTACTATTTACACGGAGGACAAATGGCGGTCCCAGCTGTGTTACCTGTTGTGTTGGTTCTGTTTATTTACCTTCGGGATGCGCAGAGAAGAAATGCGGCAAACAGAAGACGCATTCGCCGTCTACTTTGCCTTTCAGTCTTGTCTCAGGTATGTGGATTTATTTAAATATTTGGATGTATTTTTTCTTCAATAGTTGGCGATTTATAACATTAACGTTAGCATTAGCGCTAGCTTGACAAGGTAACATTACCGGTCATAGCCTCTGTGTGGTAAACTCACTGTCGTCTCGCTGAGCTCGCAGTGCATCATGGGTAATTTCATCTTCCACTCAAAACGAAGTCCGCAACCAACCTCACTACATTTTGAGGGTTGATTTTAAGGGAAAAATCGCACTCCCACTTGCTCCCCAAGGTAATGGGACACCCTACCCCTACACATGAACGCACAAAATCTAGGGTTAGGGGAAATTTTAGGGTTAGGGGGAGAAATGGGACAGGGTCTACATATGTAGTCACAGTTGCCCTGGGGCAGACTGACAGAAGCGTGGCTGCCATTTCGCGCCTATGGCCCCTCGGACCAATACCGAACATTCATACTCATTCATACACCAGTGTGACACTGGAGGCAAGGAGGGTCAAGTGTCTTGCCCAAGGACACAACAGACTGACTAGGACAAAGCGGGAATGGAACCACCAACCCTTTAGTTAATGGACGACCTGCTCTACCAACTGAGCCATTCACACTGCAAGCGACAAACTCGCCTGTGGTCGCTCAGTTGGTGTCCTCATGTGGCAGGTCTACATGAGCATTGGAAGTGATGAGGGGGCGGGGTTTCAATCTACAGTGCAGATGTTGTCAGCCCGGGCGGACACATCATGACAGTAGTCATTATTGTTTTCACAACCTACTGTAATATTTTATCTAAACGATTTAATTCATGACTAAATGAGTGATTCTGATAAATGAACAACCAGTCAAACACGACCATGTGATCGTTAGAAGTCATAAGATCATCATATTTAATCATTATGTATTTACCTAGTATGTGGTTTGTTCAAACAAATAAGCAGGACTTTATTTTGGAGGGACAGAGGTG
>CM035783.1:55295235-55296595 GCA_020466265.1 Siphamia tubifer
TTATATTATATTATATTATATTATGTTATATTATATTATATTATGTTATATTATGTTATATTATATTATATTATATTATGTTATATTATATTATATTATATTATATTATATTATATTATATTATATTATATTATATTATATTATATTATATTATATTATATTATATTATATTATATTATATTATATTGTATTATATTATATTATATTATATTATATTATGTTATATTATGTTATATTATATTATATTATATTATGTTATATTATATTATATTATATTATATTATATTATATTATATTATATTATATTATATTATATTATATTATGTTATATTATATTATATTATATTATATTATATTATATTATATTATATTATATTATATTGTATTATATTATATTATATTATATTATGTTATATTATATTATATTATATTATATTATATTATATTATATTATATTATATTATATTATATTATATTATATTATATTATATTATATTATATTATATTATATTGTATTATATTATATTATATTATATTATATTATGTTATATTATGTTATATTATATTATATTATATTATGTTATATTATATTATATTATATTATATTATATTATATTATATTATATTATATTATATTATATTATATTATATTATATTATATTATATTATATTATATTATATTATATTATATTGTATTATATTATATTATATTATATTATATTATGTTATATTATGTTATATTATATTATATTATATTATGTTATATTATATTATATTATATTATATTATATTATATTATATTATATTATATTATATTATATTATATTATATTATATTATGTTATATTATATTATATTATATTATATTATATTATATTATATTATATTATTTCATTTCATTTCATTTCATTATCTGAACCCGCTTTATCCTCACTAGGGTCACGGGGGTCACTGGGGGCCTAATCCAGCTACAATGGGTGAAGGGGGGTACACCCTGACATGAGACGCAGTTCATGGCACAGGGCTGAACATTATAGACAACAACCATTCACTCTCACATTCACACCTATGGAGTAATTAGAATGACCAATTATAACAACAACCAACAACAACAACAACAACAACAACAACAACAACAATAATAATAATAATAATAATAATAATAATAATAATAATAATAATAATACTCTTTATTTATATAACACCTTTCAAGAGCATAAATGTCAAAAGGTGCTTTACAAAAGGAACAGAGGCATAAAACAGCATAAAAGCCATAAAACAACAAGGCATAAAAACATACAGTAAAAGCAGGAAACAGCGTAAAAAACAGCTAGACCCAGAACCTACAACAATAAAAACAA
>CM035783.1:55299195-55319195 GCA_020466265.1 Siphamia tubifer
TTCATTTCATTTCATTATCTGAACCCGCTTTATCCTCACTAGGGTCACGGGGGTCACTGGGGGCCTAATCCAGCTACAATGGGTGAAGGCGGGGTACACCCTGTATGAGACGCCAGTTCATGGCAGGGCTGAACATATATAGACAAACAATCACTCTCACATTCACACCTATGGACAATTTTAGATTAACCAATTAACCTATCAGTGCATGTGTTTTGGATGGTGGGAGGAAACCGGAGTGCCCGGCGAAAACCCACGCGGGACACGGGGAGGACATGCAAACTCCACACAGAAAGGTCTGGTACGGGATATATATTATATTATATATATATTATATTATATTATATTATATTATATTATATTATATTATATTATATTATATTATATTATATTATATTATATTATATTATATTATATTATATTATATTATATTAAATTATATTATTATATTATATTATATTATATTGTATTATATTATATTATATTATATTATATTATATTATATTATGTTATATTATATTATATTATATTATATTATATTATATTATATTATATTATGTTATATTATATTATATTGTATTATATTGTAACAGGAATAAGTTGTCATTCTTCCTTGAAAGTAAAACAAAACTCAAGGTCTTCTTCAGTGTTATGTTATTTATGTTATTATAGTTTGTATTTTTTTTCCACAGTCAGTTGACTTCAGGGTTCCTACATAAGTATAGACACTTATAGAAATTGATGTCATCTAATTGATCTTACTTTTATTAAATCTGAAGCAGATCAGAAATCGTGACTGTTCCTACGGTAAATGTGGAAAAATTCAGATTAACGTTCAAGGTTATTAAACCTGAAACAGAACATTTAACAAAAACTCTCAAATCTATCATTGACTGAACATATTATTTTCACTTGTGGAATTAATGAATGCAAATTTTAACTTAAATTGAATTGATTTATCCACACAATGGGATAAATAAAGTCTTATTGTGTCTTAATTGGTCTGGTCCAATGACAACAGTTTGTCATGTGTAAGTACAGTATATATGTTCTGCTGGAGTCATTACTGTCCATCTGACAGTTGGGCCGAAGCAGTAGATCTGCAGAGATGTGTGGAAACGTGACACCCCAGGCGGATAACCACACCAGCCAACGAGGTGTTGCATCCTGATCTGAACACCAGATTGACTCATCATTAGTGAAAAATGACCATCTGTGGAGTGTCACTTAGACAGAGGTCACAGATTGGCTGACAGAGGACATATTAATACTGACAGAACCAATGGAGGAATCAAATATGTGACCCACCACCAGTAAACCAGTCATAAGTGTGTGTAAATCCAAACAGAGTTATGTGTGTATCTTGGTAGAGTGGAAACTAAGGTTTAAGATGGTGAAAAAATGATGTTTCTATCACAAGTAGAACCAAAGTTATGGTCATTTTAATATCCACATTTGGACATATTTTACAATTTGCATATTTTTAGATATTGTCCGTTAAAGTTTTGGACTGTTTTGGGGTAGGAAGTCCTTAGCAACGCATAATAATTTGTATCCGATTGACACAAATTGTTGACAGATGTTAAAGGACACTCTGATGGACATGTCACAGAAGTTTTATATATTATAATAATAGGACAGAAGTGTGACGTATTATAATCATTTGGCTTACACCATTGGACAGAACATTCAATATAAGCTTTTACCTCGTACCAAACACTTGGGTGTTTACCCACGGAACGGAGATCGTTTTGTTCGGCGAAAAGAGGTGGAAGTCGTCTTTGTCTTTGCTCAGCAATACCTGAACTTTTGTCACCGCTTAAATAATTGACTCAATAAACACCTTTATTGATTGGATTTCAATGTAATGACCACAGGAAGTGAACATAGAGGTGTTAAGGTACCGTTTTTTGATAAGGTGTAAACACTAATAACAAATCACCTTCCAGCCTAAATTTGGCTGTAGCTCTGAACGGCTCAGTGCGACTTATGCCTGGTTTCATGGTGGTGGGTCACATATATATATATATATATATATATATATATATATATATATATATAGCTGCTAATGGAGCTGAATGATAGATTATTGATCAGGAGGCCGGTTTTGTCGTCAATACAAGTCAAGCACTTTTCTGTGTGTAAACCACAACTGTTCCTACATTTAATTCATTAATTAAGTGGATGTTTAAGAAAGATCAGATTAAATTTAAAGGCATTTTCTGGAGTAAAATTCATTTTAGCTACATTTTTAGATGACTGGGGGAGTTCGTACGTATTTTTGATGACGTTAAAATCACACCATTTAGATGAACATTGAGAAATTTACATTTTTACCATTTTAAACAAAAACCCCCACCGCATGCCAGCCTCCAGGGGAACCGACACCCTACAACTCTTCAGGAATCTGTCCAATGATCTTTCAGGAGGTAAAGACAAATAACATCTAAAGAAGGAGGGGTCGACTAAGGTGTTAAAGTGTGTGTCTGAGCACTCACTGACCAGACTTAGACTGGACATTAGGACTTCTGACGATGTAATCTTAAAAGTAATCTTACACTGAAATATTTTGTAATACTGTAAACTGATTGTAAACTATGATTGTGATATTAAATTAATAACATGACAATGACAAGACTCAAAGAGGTTTATGATAACTGACCGCTTAAGCTATAAATAGAATTTGAGTTGAGTTTAATATGCTTACTTAATGATTATATAAAAAGTATTAGTAATTAATTTTTCCCAATATATTTTATTTTGTTGACCCCAGGAAACCTGCCGGGACTACTTTGGCTTTGACCAAAACCGGACCAGAACTGGGCTCAGAGGACACTGTAGCGGGTAAGTCAGTGTGGGTGCACAAGAGTAAAGGGGTGGAGCCAGAAGAGAGGGGCGGAGTCACTGTGGGTGCACCAGAGTAAAGGGGTGGGGTCAGAAGGAGGGGCGGAGTCACTGTGGGTGCACCAGAGTAAAGGGGTGGAGTCAGAAGAGAGGGGCGGGGTCACTGTGGGGTGCACCAGAGTAAAGGGGGTGGGGTCAGAAGAGAGGGGCGGAGTCACTGTGGGGTGCACCAGAGTAAAGGGGTGGAGTCAGAAGAGAGGGGCGGAGTCACTGTGGGTGCACTGATGACAAACACGTTCATCTGAAAAATACTGAACTGTCCCTTTAACTTAACTTCACTTTCCCCCCAACAGGATAAATAAAGTCTCTGTCCCGACACCTTGTATTATCTCGTTCCCAGGTGTTGACATGTACCAAACCATCACACCACCATCCACTGGATGACCCCTGACCTTTATCACTCACTCTTACTGCAGATTCACTGACACACAAACTCTGTCCCAGTGTTTTTTTAATCCACTCCATTTCATCTTCCACTTCAGCATTTTTTTCTCTCAACTCTCCAACCTCCATCTTCTTCGAGACACAAATCTACAGTTGTCTTTTATTGGAAAATACAACTTCTGCAGCAACTGGGACAGAAATATATTGACCGCTAGTCTGAAATTCACACATGAGTCTTTGATCGTTTATATACGTCTGTGGAAGTCAATGAGTTAACTTGACTAATGTAACTTAAATAAAGCCTTATCTTACCTTACCTAACATTACCTTACCTTATCCATGAGCCTTACTGATGAATCAATGTTATAAAAGAGAACAGTGTTTCCATGGTAACCCCACAGCCTCTGAACATCCATACCTGAAAAGACGACCGTATAACTGTATTTACACCAATTATTTACAAGTTTTCAAATGTTGAGTGGGTCAAAGGGTATTAAACCTTATAGATGAATAGATACTTGTGGGGACCTGTGGGTGTTTGGGTCGTTACCGCTTAAAAATGAGCCTGGATGTAAACGCCAAATAAAAAAGAGCTATAACGTTATAAATCACCACCAGCCACCAAATTCTAGGCGGTGTGTTAGACAGCAGCGAACCTGTCATCTGGTCAAATAAGCAGGAGCACTATTAGATCCAATCATGCATGATAGCACTCTGAAACGCTGCAGCTGCTAAGAGCAACCTCCACCCAAAGCCTTGTGCATCACTACAGCTCTTCCATTACTGCTCTGGTCAATACATCATTTGGCAGCATCAGTTACAACAACCTCTGGCTTTCTACATAATGTGGCATTCTCTAAGAACGTTCATTTTATTGATTATTTCAGTAATTTTGGTTAATTTTACTGAATATTTTTGGTCATTTCTGGTAATCTTTCAAAATATCTAAAAACTTAAATAATGGTTGGATCAAGTTTCCAAGATAATTATGGGCTCAAAATATGAAATAGTTAGAATGAATAGTAGAAATAAGTTGTAGTGCAAATAATATTGGTGTCAGATCTACCAGATCTACTTCCCAACACTGTCTGCACATTATGATCCATTGTCTTTACAGGACGTTTCCAGTAGAATATTTATTAATCCATTGTATACATGTCCATAAAGCAGCATATATATGACCCACCACCACCAAACCAGGCATAAGTGGCGCTGAGCCGTTCAGAGCTACAGCCCAAATTTAGGCTGGAAGGTGATTTGTTATTAGTGTTTTACACCTTATCAAAAAAACGGTACCTTAACACCTCTATGTTCACTTCCTGTAGTCATTACATTGAAATCCAATCAATAAAGGTGTTTATTGAGTCAATTATTTAAGCGGCGACAAAAGTTCAGGTATTGCTGAGCAAAGACAAAGACGACTTCCACCTCTTTTCCGCCGAACAAAACGATCTCCGTTCCGTGGGTAAACACCCAAGTGTTTGGTACGAGGTAAAAGCTTATATTGAATGTTCTGTCCAATGGTGTAAGCCAAATGATTATAATACGTCACACTTCTGTCCTATTATTATAATATATAAAACTTCTGTGACATGTCCATCAGAGTGTCCTTTAACATCTGTCAACAATTTGTGTCAATCGGATACAAATTATTATGCGTTGCTAAGGACTTCCTACCCCAAAACAGTCCAAAACTTTAACGGACAATATCTAAAAATATGCAAATTGTAAAATATGTCCAAATGTGGATATTAAAATGACCATAACTTTGGTTCTACTTGTGATAGAAACATCATTTTTTTCACCATCTTAAACCTTAGTTTCCACTCTACCAAGATACACACATAACTCTGTTTGGATTTACACACACTTATGCCTGGTTTACTGGTGGTGGGTCACATATGTGGAATAAAACACCATCATATTTATTAAAAAACATCAACTAACCAACACTAAAGTAATTTATCTGGTTAAAGTCTGTAAGATTTAACACATTGAATGTGTGAAGACCATACTTTATAAAAGAATTTAATTGAACTGCAGTCAAATACTGTATGTGGAACTTTTCTTTTCTTTGTCCAGGTACAGTAGAAGAGGAGGAAAAACAACGTCCACAGTGAAACACCATCTTTGTTGATCATACTTTAAGGATAAAATACAGTGGCGGAAAAAAAAAATGTTTTTGGAGACCACAGTGACTTGTAATATATTGCATTAAGACTCATTCTTCTGTCCAAACTTAATGAAAGAAAATTGGAAGTGGACTCTGAGAGTGCATTTAAAGTCTTTGGCTCATGATACTAAATAACATTCCACCAAATAATGTCTGTGTAATCCTGTTATCAGACACACAGGGAGCATACACTGCTGCACAAAAGCTTTGGCCACCCCATGCATCTGTGATATATTACATTAAAATCATTTTGAAGTCACTGAAATCTGCCAAATCCAAACCCTCATGCTCCCTTTCTGCACGTGCTTTATTCTTTCCAGGTCAAAAAGTGGATGTTTTAGAAGAAAAACATCCAGTACATAACACATTCAAACTGTTAATCATTTACTTTCATTTTCTCTCTTATACAATGTCAGTTTTTTCTAATATGCTGCAGTTTTGGGTGTTCATATGTTTGCTTTTATTTTTCCTCTTGTCTCTCATCATCCATTAGTTTCTTGTTCAGAAGAAAAAACAAAAAAAATTGATGCTGGAAAAGACAAAGAAAAGAGGAAGAAAAGAACAGATAAATATTAAAACTTTAAATTCCCTGCATTCGGTTTTTTTCTTTGTTAGTTTTAATGAAACATAAACTTCAGACTTTAGGAATAAAGTGTTTTCATCTGACCCAGAGGTTGTTTAGGCTTTAATTTTAACTTTTTAATTTTACCTTTTATTTGACTTTGTTTCCACTTTTCTAGATTCAGGAAAAACAACAGAGGGTCTCATTAGTGCGTTACCATGGAAACCATTAACAGATACTTGGGCCCAGTGTGTTCTACTGGTGTTCAACAACAGTGTAAAGAAAAACACAAACAAAAGTCCTGCATTTGTTTTTACTGTGAAGAACAACTGGAACTAAATCGTCTGTGGAGTATTTGTTCATTCGTTTTTCAAAATAAAACCAAAATGAAAAAACATAACGATGCAGGGTTTTTTTTTCAGTTTCCCTTTTTATGTTTAAATTAAATAATATAAAAAAAACAGATAACGACAGTTTCCCCGTTTTATCTACCTGAAGCACATATAGTAAACCTGAAATGACCTTTGACCCTCAATGACACAGAATCCTAAATCCTATTAGTGTAAACTAAGAGGGTCACCCTAAGACCTGCAGATATGACCACGGTACCATACCATAATGATCTATGTACATGTTTACATTCATTTACGTGTTTCTATGGTCGTTAACATTCATTTACATGTTTCTATGGTCGTCAACATTCATTTACGTATTTCTATGGTCGTTAACATTCATTTACATGTTTCGATGTTCGTTAACATTCATTTACGTATTTCTATGGTCGTTAACATTCATTTACGTGTTTCTATGGTCGTTAACATTCATTTACGTGTTTCTATGGTCGTTAACATTCATTTACATGTTTCTATGGTCGTCAACATTCATTTACGTATTTCTATGGTCGTTAACATTCATTTACACGTTTCGATGTTCGTTAACATTCATTTACATATTTCTATGGTCGTTAACATTCATTTACGTATTTCTATGGTCGTTAACATTCATTTACGTGTTTCTATGGTCGTTAACATTCATTTACGTGTTTCTACGGTCGTTAACATTCATTTACTTGTTTCTATGGACGTAAACATTCATTTACGTGTTTCTACGGTCGTTAACATTCATTTACGTGTTTCTATGGTCGTTAACATTCATTTACGTGTTTCTACGGTCGTTAACATTCATTTACTTGTTTCTATGGACGTAAACATTCATTTACGTGTTTCTACGGTCGTTGACATTCATTTACGTGTTTCTACGGTCGTTAACATTCATTTACGTGTTTCTGCGGTCGTTAACATTCATTTACATGTTTCTACGGTCGTTAACATTCATTTACGTGTTTCTATGGTCGTTAACATTCATTTACATGTTTCTATGGTTAACTTTCATTTACATGTTTCTATGGTCGTTAACATTCATTTACATGTTTCTATGGTCGTTAACATTCATTTACACGTTTTGATGTTCGTTAACATTCATTTACATGTTTCTATGGACGTTAACATTCATTTACGTGTTTCTATGGACGTTAACATTCATTTACGTGTTTCTACGGTCGTTAACATTCATTTACGTGTTTCTATGGTCGTTAACATTCATTTACTTGTTTCTATGGTCGTTAACATTCATTTACGTGTTTCTACGGTCGTTAACATTCATTTACGTGTTTCTACGGTTGTTAACATTCATTTACGTGTTTCTGCGGTCGTTAACATTCATTTACATGTTTCTACGGTCGTTAACATTCATTTACGTGTTTCTATGGTCGTTAACATTCATTTACATGTTTCTATGGTTAACTTTCATTTACGTGTTTCTATGGTCGTTAACATTCATTTACACGTTTCGATGTTCGATAACATTCATTTACATGTTTCTATGGACGTTAACATTCATTTACGTGTTTCTATGGACGTTAACATTCATTTACGTGTTTCTATGGACGTTAATATTCAGTTACGTGTTTCTACGATCGTTAACATTCATTTACGTGTTTCTACGGTCGTTAACATTCATTTACGTGTTTCTATGGTCGTTAACATTCATTTACTTGTTTCTATGGACGTAAACATTCATTTACGTGTTTCTATGGTCGTTAACATTCATTTACGTGTTTCTACGGTCGTTGACATTCATTTACGTATTTCTGCGGTCGTTAACATTCATTTACGTGTTTCTACGGTCGTTAACATTCATTTACTTGTTTCTATGGACGTAAACATTCATTTACGTGTTTCTATGGTCGTTAACATTCATTTACGTGTTTCTACGGTCGTTGACATTCATTTACGTATTTCTGCGGTCGTTAACATTCATTTACGTGTTTCTACGGTCGTTAACATTCATTTACGTGTTTCTACGGTCGTTAACATTCATTTACATGTTTCTACGGTCGTTAACATTCATTTATGTGTTTCTACGGTCGTTAACATTCATTTACATGTTCCTACGGCCGTTAACATTCATTTACGTGTTTCTACGGTCGTTAACATTCATTTACGTGTTTCTATGGTCGTTAACATTCATTTACGTGTTTCTACGGTCGTTAACATTCATTTACTTGTTTCTACGGTCGTTAACATTCATTTACGTGTTTCTATGGTCGTTAACATTCATTTACATGTTTCTATGGTTAACTTTCATTTACATGTTTCTATGGTCGTTAACATTCATTTACATGTTTCTATGGTCGTTAACATTCATTTACACGTTTCGATGTTCGTTAACATTCATTTACATGTTTCTATGGACGTTAACATTCATTTACGTGTTTCTATGGACGTTAACATTTATTTACGTGTTTCTATGGACGTTAATATTCAGTTACGTGTTTCTACGGTCGTTAACATTCATTTACGTGTTTCTACGGTCGTTAACATTCATTTACGTGTTTCTACGGTCGTTAACATTCATTTACGTGTTTCTATGGACGTAAACATTCATTTACGTGTTTCTACGGTCGTTAACATTCATTTACGTGTTTCTACGGTCGTTAACATTCATTTACGTGTTTCTGCGGTCGTTAACATTCATTTACATGTTTCTATGGTCGTTAACATTCATTTACGTGTTTCTATGGACGTAAACATTCATTTATGTGTTTCTACGGCCGTTAACATTCATTTACACGTTTCTACGGTCGTTAACATTCATTTACACGTTTCGATGTTCGTTAACATTCATTTACGTGTTTCTACGGTCGTTAACATTCATTTACGTGTTTCTATGGTCGTTAACATTCATTTACGTGTTTCTATGGACGTTAACATTCATTTACATGTTTCTACGGCCGTTAACATTCATTTACGTGTTTCTACGGTCGTTAACATTCATTTACATGTTTCTACGGTCGTTAACATTCATTTACGTGTTTCTACGGTCGTTAACATTCATTTACATGTTTCTACGGTCGTTAACATTCATTTATGTGTTTCTACGGTCGTTAACATTCATTTACGTGTTTCTATGGTCGTTAACATTCATTTACGTGTTTCTACGGTCGTTAACATTCATTTACTTGTTTCTATGGACGTAAACATTCATTTACGTGTTTCTACGGTCGTTAACATTCATTTACGTGTTTCTACGGTCGTTAACATTCATTTACGTATTTCTGCGGTCGTTAACATTCATTTACGTGTTTCTACGGTCGTTAACATTCATTTACGTGTTTCTACGGTCGTTAACATTCATTTACGTGTTTCTACGGTCGTTAACATTCATTTATGTGTTTCTACGGTCGTTAACATTCATTTACGTGTTTCTACGGCCGTTAACATTCATTTACGTGTTTCTACGGTCGTTAACATTCATTTACGTGTTTCTATGGTCGTTAACATTCATTTACATGTTTCTATGGTTAACTTTCATTTACACGTTTCTATGGTCGTTAACATTCATTTACATGTTTCTATGGTCGTTACATTCATTTACACGTTTCGATGTTCGTTAACATTCATTTACATGTTTCTATGGACGTTAACATTCATTTACGTGTTTCTATGGACGTTAACATTCATTTACGTGTTTCTATGGACGTTAATATTCAGTTACGTGTTTCTACGGTCGTTAACATTCATTTACATGTTTCTATGGACGTTAATATTCAGTTACGTGTTTCTACGGTCGTTAACATTCATTTACGTGTTTCTACGGTCGTTAACATTCATTTACGTGTTTCTAACGGTCGTTAACATTCATTTACTTGTTTCTATGGACGTAAACATTCATTTACGTGTTTCTACGGTCGTTAACATTCATTTACGTGTTTCTGCGGTCGTTAACATTCATTTACATGTTTCTATGGTCGTTAACATTCATTTACGTGTTTCTATGGACGTAAACATTCATTTATGTGTTTCTACGGTCGTTAACATTCATTTACACGTTTCTACGGTCGTTAACATTCATTTACACGTTTCGATGTTTGTTAACATTCATTTACGTGTTTCTACGGCCGTTAACATTCATTTATGTGTTTCTACGGTCGTTAACATTCATTTACATGTTTCTACGGCCGTTAACATTCATTTACGTGTTTCTACGGTCGTTAACATTCATTTACATGTTTCTACGGTCGTTAACATTCATTTACGTATTTCTGCGGTCGTTAACATTCATTTACATGTTTCTACGGTCGTTAACATTCATTTACGTGTTTCTACGGTCGTTAACATTTATTTACATGTTTCTACGGTCGTTAACATTCATTTATGTGTTTCTACGGTCGTTAACATTTATTTACATGTTTCTACGGTCGTTAACATTCATTTATGTGTTTCTACGGTCGTTAACATTCATTTACATGTTTCTATGGCCGTTAACATTCATTTACGTGTTTCTACGGTCGTTAACATTCATTTACGTGTTTCTATGGTCGTTAACATTCATTTACGTGTTTCTGCGGTCGTTAACATTCATTTACTTGTTTCTATGGACGTAAACATTCATTTACGTGTTTCTACGGTCGTTAACATTCATTTACGTGTTTCTACGGTCGTTAACATTCATTTACATGTTTCTACGGTCGTTAACATTCATTTATGTGTTTCTACGGTCGTTAACATTCATTTACGTGTTTCTACGGCCGTTAACATTCATTTACGTGTTTCTACGGTCGTTAACATTCATTTACGTGTTTCTATGGTCGTTAACATTCATTTACGTGTTTCTACGGTCGTTAACATTCATTTACTTGTTTCTATGGACATAAACATTCATTTACGTGTTTCTACGGTCGTTAACATTCATTTACGTGTTTCTACGGTCGTAAACATTCATTTACGTGTTTCTACGGTCGTTAACATTCATTTACGTGTTTCTACGGTCGTTAACATTCATTTACGTATTTCTACGGTCGTTAACATTCATTTACGTGTTTCTACGGTCGTTAACATTCATTTACGTGTTTCTACGGCCGTTAACATTCATTTACGTGTTTCTATGGTCGTTAACATTCATTTACGTGTTTCTACGGTCGTTAACATTCATTTACTTGTTTCTAAGGACGTAAACATTCATTTACGTGTTTCTACGGTCGTTAACATTCATTTACGTGTTTCTACGGTCGTTAACATTCATTTACGTATTTCTGCGGTCGTTAACATTCATTTACGTGTTTCTACGGTCGTTAACATTCATTTACGTGTTTCTATGGTCGTTAACATTCATTTATGTGTTTCTACGGTCGTTAACATTCATTTACATGTTTCTACGGTCGTTAACATTCATTTACGTGTTTCTACGGTCGTTAACATTCATTTACATGTTCCTACGGCCGTTAACATTCATTTACGTGTTTCTACGGTCGTTAACATTCATTTACGTGTTTCTATGGTCGTTAACATTCATTTACGTGTTTCTACGGTCGTTAACATTCATTTACTTGTTTCTACGGTCGTTAACATTCATTTACGTGTTTCTATGGTCGTTAACATTCATTTACATGTTTCTATGGTTAACTTTCATTTACATGTTTCTATGGTCGTTAACATTCATTTACATGTTTCTATGGTCGTTAACATTCATTTACACGTTTCGATGTTCGTTAACATTCATTTACATGTTTCTATGGACGTTAACATTCATTTACGTGTTTCTATGGACGTTAACATTTATTTACGTGTTTCTATGGACGTTAATATTCAGTTACGTGTTTCTACGGTCGTTAACATTCATTTACGTGTTTCTACGGTCGTTAACATTCATTTACGTGTTTCTACGGTCGTTAACATTCATTTACGTGTTTCTATGGACGTAAACATTCATTTACGTGTTTCTACGGTCGTTAACATTCATTTACGTGTTTCTACGGTCGTTAACATTCATTTACGTGTTTCTGCGGTCGTTAACATTCATTTACATGTTTCTATGGTCGTTAACATTCATTTACGTGTTTCTATGGACGTAAACATTCATTTATGTGTTTCTACGGCCGTTAACATTCATTTACACGTTTCTACGGTCGTTAACATTCATTTACACGTTTCGATGTTCGTTAACATTCATTTACGTGTTTCTACGGTCGTTAACATTCATTTACGTGTTTCTATGGTCGTTAACATTCATTTACGTGTTTCTATGGACGTTAACATTCATTTACATGTTTCTACGGCCGTTAACATTCATTTACGTGTTTCTACGGTCGTTAACATTCATTTACATGTTTCTACGGTCGTTAACATTCATTTACGTGTTTCTACGGTCGTTAACATTCATTTACATGTTTCTACGGTCGTTAACATTCATTTATGTGTTTCTACGGTCGTTAACATTCATTTACGTGTTTCTATGGTCGTTAACATTCATTTACGTGTTTCTACGGTCGTTAACATTCATTTACTTGTTTCTATGGACGTAAACATTCATTTACGTGTTTCTACGGTCGTTAACATTCATTTACGTGTTTCTACGGTCGTTAACATTCATTTACGTATTTCTGCGGTCGTTAACATTCATTTACGTGTTTCTACGGTCGTTAACATTCATTTACGTGTTTCTACGGTCGTTAACATTCATTTACGTGTTTCTACGGTCGTTAACATTCATTTATGTGTTTCTACGGTCGTTAACATTCATTTACGTGTTTCTACGGCCGTTAACATTCATTTACGTGTTTCTACGGTCGTTAACATTCATTTACGTGTTTCTATGGTCGTTAACATTCATTTACATGTTTCTATGGTTAACTTTCATTTACACGTTTCTATGGTCGTTAACATTCATTTACATGTTTCTATGGTCGTTAACATTCATTTACACGTTTCGATGTTCGTTAACATTCATTTACATGTTTCTATGGACGTTAACATTCATTACGTGTTTCTATGGACGTTAACATTCATTTACGTGTTTCTATGGACGTTAATATTCAGTTACGTGTTTCTACGGTCGTTAACATTCATTTACATGTTTCTATGGACGTTAATATTCAGTTACGTGTTTCTACGGTCGTTAACATTCATTTACGTGTTTCTACGGTCGTAACATTCATTTACGTGTTTCTACGGTCGTTAACATTCATTTACTTGTTTCTATGGACGTAAACATTCATTTACGTGTTTCTACGGTCGTTAACATTCATTTACGTGTTTCTGCGGTCGTTAACATTCATTTACATGTTTCTATGGTCGTTAACATTCATTTACGTGTTTCTATGGACGTAAACATTCATTTATGTGTTTCTACGGTCGTTAACATTCATTTACACGTTTCTACGGTCGTTAACATTCATTTACACGTTTCGATGTTTGTTAACATTCATTTACGTGTTTCTACGGCCGTTAACATTCCATTTATGTGTTTCTACGGTCGTTAACATTCATTTACATGTTTCTACGGCCGTTAACATTCATTTACGTGTTTCTACGGTCGTTAACATTCATTTACATGTTTCTACGGTCGTTAACATTCATTTACGTATTTCTGCGGTCGTTAACATTCATTTACATGTTTCTACGGTCGTTAACATTCATTTACGTGTTTCTACGGTCGTTAACATTTATTTACATGTTTCTACGGTCGTTAACATTCATTTATGTGTTTCTACGGTCGTTAACATTTATTTACATGTTTCTATGGCCGTTAACATTCATTTACGTGTTTCTACGGTCGTTAACATTCATTTACGTGTTTCTATGGTCGTTAACATTCATTTACGTGTTTCTGCGGTCGTTAACATTCATTTACTTGTTTCTATGGACGTAAACATTCATTTACGTGTTTCTACGGTCGTTAACATTCATTTACGTGTTTCTACGGTCGTTAACATTCATTTACATGTTTCTACGGTCGTTAACATTCATTTATGTGTTTCTACGGTCGTTAACATTCATTTACGTGTTTCTACGGCCGTTAACATTCATTTACGTGTTTCTACGGTCGTTAACATTCATTTTACGTGTTTCTATGGTCGTTAACATTCATTTACGTGTTTCTACGGTCGTTAACATTCATTTACTTGTTTTCTATGGACATAAACATTCATTTACGTGTTTCTATGGACGTTAATATTCAGTTATGTGTTTCTACGGTCGTTAACACTCATTTACGTGTTTCTACGGTCGTTAACATTCATTTACGTGTTTCTATGGTCGTTAACATTCATTTACTTGTTTCTATGGACGTAAACATTCATTTACGTGTTTCTACGGTCGTTAACATTCATTTACGTGTTTCTGCGGTCGTTAACATTCATTTACATGTTTCTGCGGTCGTTAACATTCATTTACATGTTTCTATGGACGTTAACATTCATTTACGTGTTTCTACGGTCGTTAACATTCATTTACGTGTTTCTACGGTCGTAAACATTCATTTACGTGTTTCTACGGTCGTTAACATTCATTTACGTGTTTCTACGGTCGTTAACATTCATTTACGTATTTCTACGGTCGTTAACATTCATTTACGTGTTTCTACGGTCGTTAACATTCATTTACGTGTTTCTACGGCCGTTAACATTCATTTACGTGTTTCTATGGTCGTTAACATTCATTTACGTGTTTCTACGGTCGTTAACATTCATTTACTTGTTTCTAAGACGTAAACATTCATTTACGTGTTTCTACGGTCGTTAACATTCATTTACGTGTTTCTACGGTCGTTAACATTCATTTACGTATTTCTGCGGTCGTTAACATTCATTTACGTGTTTTCTACCCGGGTCGTTAACATTCATTTACGTGTTTCTATGGTCGTTAACATTCATTTATGTGTTTCTACGGTCGTTAACATTCATTTACATGTTTCTACGGCCGTTAACATTCATTTACGTGTTTCTACGGTCGTTAACATTCATTTACTTGTTTCTATGGTCGTTAACATTCATTTACGTGTTTCTACGGTCGTTAACATTCATTTACTTGTTTCTATGGACGTAAACATTCATTTACGTGTTTCTACGGTCGTTAACATTCATTTACGTGTTTCTACGGTCGTTAACATTCATTTACGTGTTTCTACGGTCGTTAACATTCATTTAAGTGTTTCTGCGTCGTTAACATTCATTTACATGTTTCTACGGTCGTTAACATTCATTTACGTGTTTCTATGGTCGTTAACATTCATTTACATGTTTCTATGGTTAACTTTCATTTACATGTTTCTATGGTCGTTAACATTCATTTACATGTTTCTATGGTTAACTTTCATTTACATGTTTCTACGGTCGTTAACATTCATTTACATGTTTCTATGGTCGTTAACATTCATTTACACGTTTCGATGTTCGTTAACATTCATTTACGTGTTTCTATGGACATTAATATTCAGTTACGTGTTTCTACGGTCGTTAACATTCATTTACGTGTTTCTACGGTCGTTAACATTCATTTACGTGTTTCTATGGTCGTTAACATTCATTTACTTGTTTCTATGGACGTAAACATTCATTTACGTGTTTCTACGGTCGTTAACATTCATTTACGTGTTTCTACGGTCGTTAACATTCATTTACGTGTTTCTGCGGTCGTTAACATTCATTTACATGTTTCTATGGTCGTTAACATTCATTTACACTTTACTATATTTACTTCAGGTCAAAATTGGATAAAATGGGAATTGGCTGTTGGCATCATATTCACTTTTTATCTCATGATCTTTACTTTTTAATCTCCAAATTTCAAAATTGAGGTAAAAAGTCACTAAGAGATTTAAGAAAATGTATAATTATGAGTTAAAAAAATCTAAATGAAGTCAAATTTCTGAGTAAACCATAAATATAAGATGAGAAAATCAAAATTATGAGATAAAAGTCATAATATAGAAATTTCCAGTTTGTTTCAGAACGGTACAATTTTAACTTCGCAAATTGGACGTTCATGAACTTATGTTGTTTTAATGGTTTGTTGATTTTCACTATCGATCACATTTTTAGAATAAAATTGGCTGTATTTTCATGAGAAGTTTCGTCCATGTCACCTGCGGTTATGAGATCTATTTTGTGGATCTAGGTCAAAGGTCAATAACAATTTTTTTTGACATTTTTCAGTGTCCAGTCATTGAACAGTTTTAATGTGATTGATTTCAAACTTCTTGAGTAAATATCGATTTGATATAAAGTTCATCACACTGAATATTAGACTGAAAAGACTTGACCTTCATGGTTAGTCCCAAAGGTCAAAGGTCACCAAATATTGACCACTTTTTATTCATACTGATACATACATACGGATGGTTCTGAAATTTATCATGTAGAAGTAGACGGACACACGGATGGAACACACTTCATTTCAGCTCAATCAACTCACTACTTCCTGTTTGACGCCATTTTTAATTTTTGTACCAAGGTCACAGCAGGGATTTGTCGTTTCCAACATATATCGATAATTTAATATAATGATGATAATGATGGATTAGTGATTTAACGAGATGACACATTTCAGATGATTCGTGAAGTTACCACCATCTGAGTGGTTTTATTTTGTTTGTTTTTTAATTAAATTAAATAAATTTTATTTATAAAGCCCTAAATCACAACAAAGTCGTCTCAGAGGGCTTTACAAAAACACAATCAACTACAGAAATACACGAAAAGTCCCAGGCATCCCCTGTCCTTAGACCCTCCCCCTGTCCTTAGACCTCCCCCTGTCCTTAGACCCTCCTTCTCGGCAAGAAAAAACTTCAAAATTTTTAGGACCAATTATAATGACTTCAGTTTTTTCAGGGTTCAATAAAAGATAATTGTCACTCATCCAAGTTTTTATGTCTTGGACACATGTACTTAGTTTATCTATTTGTCTGGTCTGATCAGGTTTAATCGATAAATATAACTGTGTGTCATCTGCATAACAATGAAAATTAATACCATGATTTCTAATGATGTTGCCTAAAGGGAGCATATATAGTGTAAACAAAATAGGCCCAAGGACTGACCCTTGAGGAACGCCATAATTAACTCTGGAGGACTGCGATGATTGTTGATTGACGTTAACAAATTGGTAGCGATTAGATAAATATGATTTAAAGCAGCAGAGGGCTGCTCCTCTAATACCTATATCATATTCTAATCTGTGCACTAAGATACTGTGGTCAATGGTGTCAAAGGCTGCACTAAGGTCTAATAACACCAGGACCCATATTAATCCCATGTCAACAATGAACAATGAACATTAAATATGAAAACACAGTGAACCAATCAATTTTAGAAAAATGAAAAAACAAAGTTAGAAAAAAACAAAGTTTATAATGAAGACAGATGAAGTGTCGTGTTATTCAATTAATTCTATTATGATGAAATAAACGACAGAAAACAAACATGGTTCCATATTTCCAGGATATTTCACACGAGAAAACCTGTAAACCTCCAGACAGACGTTTCACACCCAAAGCTGTTAAATATAACTGGACATCTGGCTGATGCTTCGTGGGGACGTTTCTACAAGGTCACCGTCAATGTGTGAATTTCTGTAAAATGCATAAATTTAAAAACCACTGGTGTCAGATAAAGCTTCAACCACTGCCTTTTTTTTCTTTACCTGCCACAGCGCTACGACACTTCACATATGCACGTCAGCAAAACGAATAAATTATCTTTTTATTTCTCATTCAGAAAGAATTAGGTTGAAAGAAAAAAAAAGAGCCTGTTAGTTTGTTAACCCTTTCATGTCCACTGGTCACTACAGTTATTCCACCGTTATTCTACTGCTGATTCTATATATATATATATATATATATAATATATATATATATATATATATATATATTAAGGATGGGAAGAATTTCGGCCACCGAAAATCAAAACCCCGAAAATGCTAAAAATATCCTGTTTCGGTTTTCGGCTGAAATAAAATTAGCACCAAAACTGCAGAGCCGAAAATGACCTCTTGGCGGCGGTAGTGCACTTGTAGTGTTTTCCATCCGCTGTAGAACTGAAGAAGAAGAAAAAACGTGGTGACGTAATCACCCACACCTCAGAATTACGCATGAGCTAGCGGCAACAACATGTCTGCGGTGTGGACTTATTTCAGAGTGTCAGACACTAACCAGCGGGTACATATTTACAATGTGTACAAAACTGAAATCTCAAGAGGGGGGTGCATCTACAAAGACTTTCTCCACGTCAGGTTTGATTCACCATCTAAGATCTACAGACCACAACCGCGCAAAAAAGAAAAAAATTACAACCGAGCTCCATCTGTAGTGGAGGTTTATGAAAATACAAGAAAGTTTCCCAGTGATTTAATCACAGACATTTCATGTAGGCTATAGTCTATGCACTTTTTTTATGAAAGAACATATTTTATTCTTCTTACAAATGAGGGCTCAATTTTATATATGTGCTGAATAAATATTTTCATACTTTTGTAATTGATAGATTGCAATGTCTTGATTTCAATTAAGTCAAATGCCACAGAAAATCATGTCCTTCTTTAATTGGGTGGAGGTGATTTATCAGATGTGCTCAATATTTTTAAGGAATAGGGTAATAATTAATAATGTCTTTTGGTCTTTCAGTTTTCGGCTGCACTCTCCTAATTTTCCGTTTCGGTTTTGGCCAAGAATTTTCATTTTCAGTGCATCCCTTATATATATATATATATATATATATATATATATATATATATATATATATATATATATATATATATATATATAATATATATATATATATATATATATATATTATATATATATATATATTATATTTATATACTATATATATATTTATATTTTATATAGTATATAATTATTTTTCATTTAAATTACTTTAATCTATTTATTTTTATTTATTTTTTATTTGTCTTTTTTGTTTCTTATTCATTCATATTTTATTTAAAAAAACATTTTATTAATTTATTTTTTGTGAATTTATTTATATTTATTATTTATTTTTAATTAATTGTATTTCATCATAATCCATCAGCACACACATATGAGCAATAAAACAACAAAACCAAAATACACATATAATATAAATACATCATATTCTATATCACCATATGGTAATATAATGATAATATTTTCATATATCCATATTTAAACTCATTATTATCAGTACATACATGAAAAATCTGTGAAAACTATATTTTATAAAAATACTTTTTTTCACACTGTTTCTACCAAAAGAAAATAAAAATAAAAACACTCAGTAAAGGGCATTTGGACGAACAGTTCCCATAATTCATGGACAAAAGGTTTAAAATAGGACAAAATAAACATTTTCATTTATCTCATGTTCAGCTGGTTTTGGTTCAGATAAGAGGAGGGGGTTGTTCTGGAACCTTCCGCCTGGCTGGATGTGCAGAAGCTAAGGATTTGTTCTCAGCTCCGTACTTGTCTGATCTGGTACGACGGCCATTTGTCACTGTCACGACCTGCTGCCATAGGGGGGGGGGGGGGTGTTAGGGAGGGAGAGGAATTAAAGATGGCTCTGGTTTATGTTCAGAACTGGGAAGTAACAAAGTAAAAGTACTTCATCACTGTACTTAAGTAGATTTTTTTTAGGTATCTGTACTTTACTAGAGTATTTATTTT
>CM035783.1:55322952-55355452 GCA_020466265.1 Siphamia tubifer
GAGACACAAATCTACAGTTGTCTTTTATTGGAAAATACAACTTCTGCAGCGACTGGGACAGAAATAAATTGACCGCTAGTGTGAAATTCACACATAAGTCTTTGATCGTTTATATACGTCTGTGGAAGTCAATGAGTTAACTTGACTAATGTAACTTAAATAAAGCCTTATCTTATCTTACCTAACATTACCTTACCTTATCCATGAGCCTTACTGATGAATCAATGTTATAAAAGACAACAGTGTTTCCATGGTAACCCCACAGCCTCTGAACATCCATACCTGAAAAGACGACCGTATAACTGTATTTACACCAATTATTTACAAGTTTTCAAATGTTGAGTGGGTCAAAGGGTATTAAACCTTATAGATGAATAGATACTTGTGGGGACCTGTGGGTGTTTGGGTCGTTACCGCTTAAAATGAGCCTGGATGTAAACGCCAAATAAAAAAGAGCTATAACGTTATAAATCACCACCAGCCACCAAATTCTAGGCGGTGTGTTAGACAGCAGCGAACCTGTCATCTGGTCAAATAAGCAGGAGCACTATTAGATCCAATCATGCATGATAGCACTCTGAAACGCTGCAGCTGCTAAGAGCAACCTCCACCCAAAGCCTTGTGCATCACTACAGCTCTTCCATTACTGCTCTGGTCAATACATCATTTGGCAGCATCAGTTACAACAACCTCTGGCTTTCTACATAATGTGGCATTCTCTAAGAACGTTCATTTTATTGATTATTTCAGTAATTTTGGTTAATTTTACTGAATATTTTGGTCATTTCTGGTAATCTTTCAAAATATCTAAAAACTTAAATAATGGTTGGATCAAGTTTCCAAGATAATTTTGGGCTCAAAATATGAAATAGTTAGAATGAATAGTAGAATAAGTTGTAGTGCAAATAATATTGGTGTCAGATCTACCAGATCTACTTCCCAACACTGTCTGCACATTATGATCCATTGTCTTTACAGGATGTTTCCAGTAGAATATTTATTAATCCATTGTATACATGTCCATAAAGCAGCATATATATGTGACCCACCACCACCAAACCAGGCATAAGTGGCGCTGAGCCGTTCAGAGCTACAGCCAAATTTAGGCTGGAAGGTGATTTGTTATTAGTGTTTACACCTTATCAAAAAACGGTACCTTAACACCTCTATGTTCACTTCCTGTGGTCATTACATTGAAATCCAATCAATAAAGGTGTTTATTGAGTCAATTATTTAAGCGGCGACAAAAGTTCAGGTATTGCTGAGCAAAGACAAAGACGACTTCCACCTCTTTTCGCCGAACAAAACGATCTCCGTTCCGTGGGTAAACACCCAAGTGTTTGGTACGAGGTAAAAGCTTATATTGAATGTTCTGTCCAATGGTGTAAGCCAAATGATTATAATACGTCACACTTCTGTCCTATTATTATAATATATAAAACTTCTGTGACATGTCCATCAGAGTGTCCTTTAACATCTGTCAACAATTTGTGTCAATCGGATACAAATTATTATGCGTTGCTAAGGACTTCCTACCCCAAAACAGTCCAAAACTTTAACGGACAATATCTAAAAATATGCAAATTGTAAAATATGTCCAAATGTGGATATTAAAATGACCATAACTTTGGTTCTACTTGTGATAGAAACATCATTTTTTCACCATCTTAAACCTTAGTTTCCACTCTACCAAGATACACACATAACTCTGTTTGGATTTACACACACTTATGACTGGTTTACTGGTGGGGGGTCACATATATGTGGAATAAAACACCATCATATTTATTAAAAAACATCAACTAACCAACACTAAAGTAATTTATCTGGTTAAAGTCTGTAAGATTTAACACATTGAATGTGTGAAGACCTTACTTTATAAAAGAATTTAATTGTACTGCAGTCAAATACTGTATGTGGAACTTTTCTTTTCTTTGTCCAGGTACAGTAGAAGAGGAGGAAAAACAACGTCCACAGTGAAACACCATCTTTGTTGATCATACTTTAAGGATAAAATACAGTGGCGGAAAAAAAAAATGTTTTTGGAGACCACAGTGACTTGTAATATATTGCATTAAGACTCATTCTTCTGTCCAAACTTAATGAAAGAAAATTGGAAGTGGACTCTGAGAGTGCATTTAAAGTCTTTGGCTCATGATACTAAATAACATTCCACCAAATAATGTCTGTGTAATCCTGTTATCAGACACACAGGGAGCATACACTGCTGCACAAAAGCTTTGGCCACCCCATGCATCTGTGATATATTACATTAAAATCATTTTGAAGTCACTGAAATCTGCCAAATCCAAACCCTCATGCTCCCTTTCTGCACGTGCTTTATTCTTTCCAGGTCAAAAAGTGGATGTTTTAGAAGAAAAACATCCAGTACATAACACATTCAAACTGTTAATCATTTACTTTCATTTTCTCTCTTATACAATGTCAGTTTTTTCTAATATGCTGCAGTTTTGGGTGTTCATATGTTTGCTTTTATTTTTCCTCTTGTCTCTCATCATCCATTAGTTTCTTGTTCAGAAGAAAAAACAAAAAAAATTGATGCTGGAAAAGACAAAGAAAAGAGGAAGAAAAGAACAGATAAATATTAAAACTTTAAATTCCCTGCATTCGTTTTTTTTTTTTTTTTGTTAGTTTTAATGAAACATAAACTTCAGACTTTAGGAATAAAGTGTTTTCATCTGACCCAGAGGTTGTTTAGGCTTTAATTTTAACTTTTTAATTTTACCTTTTATTTGACTTTGTTTCCACTTTTCTAGATTCAGGAAAACAACAGAGGGTCTCATTAGTGCGTTACCATGGAAACCATTAACAGATACTTGGGCCCAGTGTGTTCTACTGGTGTTCAACAACAGTGTAAAGAAAAACACAAACAAAAGTCCTGCATTTGTTTTTACTGTGAAGAACAGCTGGAACTAAATCGTCTGTGGAGTATTTGTTCATTCCTTTTTCAAAATAAAACCAAAATGAAAAAACATAACGATGCAGGTTTTTTTTTCAGTTTCCCTTTTTATGTTTAAATGAATAATATAAAAAAACAGATAACGACAGTTTCCCGTTTTATCTACCTGAAGCACATATAGTAAACCTGAAATGACCTTTGACCCTCAATGACACAGAATCCTAAATCCTATTAGTGTAAACTAAGAGGGTCACCCTAAAACCTGCAGATATGACCACGGTACCATACCATAATGATCTACGTACATGTTTACATTCATTTACGTGTTTCTATGGTCGTTAACATTCATTTACGTGTTTCTATGGACGTTAATATTCATTTCCGTGTTTCTACGGTCGTTAACATTCATTTATGTGTTTCTACGGTCGTTAACATTCATTTACATGTTTCTACGGTCGTTAACATTCATTTACGTGTTTCTACGGTCGTTAACATTCATTTATGTGTTTCTACGGTTGTTAACATTCATTTACGTATTTCTGCGGTGGTTAACATTCATTTACGTATTTCTGCGGTGGTTAACATTCATTTACATGTTTCTACGGTCGTTAACATTCATTTACATGTTTCTACGGTCGTTAACATTCATTTATGTGTTTCTACGGTCGTTAACATTCATTTACATGTTTCTACGGCCGTTAACATTCATTTACGTGTTTCTACGGTCGTTAACATTCATTTACGTGTTTCTATGGTCGTTAACATTCATTTACGTGTTTCTACGGTCGTTAACATTCATTTACTTGTTTCTACGGTCGTTAACATTCATTTACGTGTTTCTACGGTCGTTAACATTCATTTACGTGTTTCTACGGTCGTTAACATTCATTTACATGTTTCTATGGTCGTTAACATTCATTTACACGTTTCTATGGTTAACTTTCATTTACATGTTTCTATGGTCGTTAACATTCATTTACATGTTTCTATGGTCGTTAACATTCATTTACACGTTTCGATGTTCTTTAACATTCATTTACATGTTTCTATGGACGTTAACATTCATTTACGTGTTTCTATGGACGTTAATATTCAGTTACGTGTTTCTACGGTCGTTAACATTCATTTACGTGTTTCTACGGTCGTTAACATTCATTTACGTGTTTCTATGGTCGTTAACATTCATTTACATGTTTCTATGGTTAACTTTCATTTACGTGTTTCTACGGTCGTTAACATTCATTTACGTGTTTCTATGGTCGTTAACATTCATTTACATGTTTCTATGGTTAACTTTCATTTACGTGTTTCTACGGTCGTTAACATTCATTTACGTGTTTCTATGGTCGTTAACATTCATTTACGTGTTTCTACGGTCGTTAACATTCATTTACATGTTTCTATGGTCGTTAACATTCATTTACGTGTTTCTACGGTCGTTAACATTCATTTACATGTTTCTACGGTCGTTAACATTCATTTACACGTTTCAATGTTCGTTAACATTCATTTACATGTTTCTATGGACGTTAACATTCATTTACGTGTTTCTATGGACATTAATATTCAGTTACGTGTTTCTACGGTCGTTAACATTCATTTATGTGTTTCTACGGTCGTTAACATTCATTTATGTGTTTCTACGGTCGTTAACATTCATTTATGTGTTTCTATGGACATTAATATTCAGTTACGTGTTTCTACGGTCGTTAACATTCATTTACGTGTTTCTACGGTCGTTAACATTCATTTATGTGTTTCTACGGTCGTTAACATTCATTTACGTGTTTCTACGGTCGTTAACATTCATTTACACGTTTCAATGTTCGTTAACATTCATTTACATGTTTCTATGGACGTTAACATTCATTTACGTGTTTCTATGGTCGTTTACATTCATTTACGTGTTTCTACGGTCGTTAACATTCATTTACTTGTTTCTATGGACGTAAACATTCATTTACGTGTTTCTACGGTCGTTAACATTCATTTACGTGTTTCTACGGTCGTTAACATTCATTTACGTGTTTCTACGGTCGTTAACATTCATTTACGTGTTTCTACGGTCGTTAACATTCATTTACATGTTTCTACGGTCGTTAACATTCATTTACATGTTTCTATGGTCGTTAACATTCATTTACATGTTTCTATGGTCGTTAACATTCATTTACACTTTACTATATTTACTTCAGGTCAAAATTGGATAAAATGGGAATTGGCTGTTGGCATCATATTCACTTTTTATCTCATGATCTTTACTTTTTAATCTCCAAATTTCAAAATTGAGGTAAAAAGTCACTAAGAGATTTAAGAAAATGTATAATTATGAGTTAAAAAAATCTAAATGAAGTCAAATTTCTGAGTAAAACCATAAATATAAGATGAGAAAATCAAAATTATGAGATAAAAGTCATAATATAGAAATTTCCAGTTTGTTTCAGAACGGTACAATTTTAACTTCGCAAATTGGACGTTCATGAATTTATGTTGTTTTTAATGGTTTGTTGATTTTCACTATCGATCACATTTCTGGAATAAAATTGGCTGCATTTTCATGAGAAGTTTCGTCCATGTCACCTGCGGTTATGAGATCTATTTTTGTGGATCTAGGTCAAAGGTCAATAACAATTTTTTTTGACATTTTTCAGTGTCCAGTCATTGAACAGTTTTAATGTGATTGATTTCAAACTTCTTGAGTAAATATCGATTTGATATAAAGTTCATCACACTGTATATTAGACTGAAAAGACTTGACCTTCATGGTTAGTCCCAAAGGTCAAAGGTCACCAAATATTGACCACTTTTTATTCATACTGATACATACATACGGATGGTTCTGAAATTTATCATGTAGAAGTAGACGGACACACGGATGGAACACACTTAATTTCAGCTCAATCAACTCACTACTTCCTGTTTGACGCCATTTTTAATTTTTGTACCAAGGTCACAGCAGGGATTTGTCGTTTCCAACATATATCGATAATTTAATATAATGATGATAATGATGGATTAGTGATTTAACGAGATGACACATTTCAGATGATTCGTGAAGTTACCACCATCTGAGTGGTATTTTTATTTTGTTTGTTTTTTAATTAAATTAAATAAAATTTTATTTATAAAGCCCTAAATCACAACAAAGTCGTCTCAGAGGGCTTTACAAAAACACAATCAACTACAGAAATACATGAAAAGTCCCAGGCATCCCCTGTCCTTAGACCCTCCTTCTGTCCTTAGACCCTCCCCCTGTCCTTAGACCCTCCCCCTGTCCTTAGACCCTCCCCCTGTCCTTAGACCCTCCCCCTGTCCTTAGACCCTCCCCCTGTCCTCAGACCCTCCTTCTCGGCAAGAAAAAACTTCAAAATTTTTAGGACCAATTATAACGACTTCAGTTTTTTCAGGGTTCAATAAAAGATAATTGTCACTCATCCAAGTCTTTATGTCTTGGACACATGTACTTAGTTTATCTATTTGTCTGGTCTGATCAGGTTTAATTGATACATATAGCTGTGTGTCATCTGCATAACAATGAAAATTAATACCATGATTTGTAATGATGTTACCTAAAGGGAGCATATATAGTGTAAACAAAATAGGCCCAAGGACTGACCCTTGGGGCACGCCATAATTAACTCTGGAGGACTGCGATGATTGTTGATTGACATGAACAAATTGGTAGCGATTAGATAAATATGATTTAAAGCAGCAGAGGGCTGCTCCTCTAATACCTATATCACATTCTAATCTGTGCACTAAGATACTGTGGTCAATGGTGTCAAAGGCTGCACTAAGGTCTAATAACACCAGGACCCATATTAATCCCATGTCAACAATGAACAATGAACATTAAATATGAAAACACAGTGAACCAATCAATTTTAGAAAAATGAAAAACAAAGTTAGAAAAAAACAAAGTTTATAATGAAGACAGATGAAGTGTCGTGTTATTCAATTAATTCTATTATGATGAAATAAACGACAGAAAACAAACATGGTTCCATATTTCCAGGATCTTTCACACGAGGAAAACCTGTAAACCTCCAGACAGACGTTTCACACCCAAAGCTGTTAAATATAACTGGACATCTGGCTGATGCTTCGTGGGGACGTTTCTACCAAGGTCACCGTCAATGTGTGAATTTCTGTAAAATGCATAAATTTAAAAACCACTGGTGTCAGATAAAGCTTCAACCACTGCCTTTTTTTTCTTTACCTGCCACAGTGCTACGACACTTCACATATGCACGTCAGCAAAACGAATAAATTATCTTTTTATTTCTCATTCAGAAAGAATTAGGTTGAAGGAAAAAAAAAAGAGCCTGTTAGTTTGTTAACCCTTTCATGTCCACTGGTCACTACAGTTATTCCACCGTTATTCTACTGCTGATATATATATATATATATATATATATATATATATATATATATATATATATATATATATATTAAGGATGGGAAGAATTTCGGCCACCGAAAATCAAAACCCCGAAAATGCTAAAAATATCCTGTTTCGGTTTTCGGCTGAAATAAAATTAGCACCGAAACTGCAGAGCCGAAAATGACCTCTTGGCGGCGGTAGTGCACTTGTAGTGTTTTCCAGCCGCTGTAGAACTGAAGAAGAAGAAAAAACGTGGTGACGTAATCACCCACACCTCAGAATTACGCATGAGCTAGCGGCAACAACATGTCCGCTGTGTGGACTTATTTCAGAGTGTCAGACACTAACCAGCGGGTACATATTTACAATGCGTGCAAAACTGAAATCTCAAGAGGGGGTACATCTACAAAGACTTTGTCCACGTCAGGTTTGATTCACCATCTAAGATCTAAACACTCCGATCTCCACTCTGAATTTGAAAAGACCACAACCGTGCAAAAAAGAAAAAAATTACAACCGAGCTCCATCTGTAGAGGAGGTTTATGAAAATACAAGAAAGTTTCCCAGTGATTTAATCACAGACATTTCATGTAGGCTATAGTCTATGCACTTTTTTTATGAAAGAACATATTTTATTCTTCTTACAAATGAGGGGTCAATTTTATATATGTGCTGAATAAATATTTTCATACTTTTGTAATTGATAGATTGCAATGTCTTGATTTCAATTAAGTCAAATGCCACAGAAAATCATGTCCTTCTTTAATTGGGTGGAGTGATTTATCAGATGTGCTCAATATTTTTAAGGAATAGGGTAATAATTAATAATGTCTTTTGGTCTTTCGGTTTTCGGCTGCACTCTCCTAAATTTTCGGTGTCGGTTTTGGCCAAGAATTTTCATTTCAGTGCATCCCTTATATATATATATATATATATATATATATATATATATATATATATATATATATATATATATATATATATATATATATATGATTTATTTTTCATTTAAATTTCTTTAATCTATTTATTTTTATTTATTTTTTATTTGTCTTTTTTGTTTCTTATTCATTCATATTTTATTTAAAAAACATTTTATTAATTTATTTTTGTGAATTTATTTATGTATTTATTATTTATTTTTAATTAATTGTATTTCATCATAATCCATCAGCACACACATATGAGCAATAAAACAACAAAACCAAAATACACATATAATATAAATACATCATATTCTATATCACCATATGGTAATATAATGATAATATTTTCATATATCCATATTTAAACTCATTATTATCAGTACATACATGAAAAATCTGTGAAAACTATATTTTATAAAAATACTTTTTTTCACACTGTTTCTACCAAAAGAAAATAAAAATAAAAACACTCAGTAAAGGCATTTGGACGAACAGTTCCCATAATTCATGGACAAAAGGTTTAAAATAGGACAAAATAAACATTTTCATTTATCTCATGTTCAGTGGTTTTGGTTCAGATAAGAGGAGGGGGTTGTTCTGGAACCTTCCGCCTGGGCTGGATGTGCAGAAGCTAAAGGATTTGTTCTCAGCTCCGTACTTGTCTGATCTGGTACGACGGCCATTTGTCACTGTCACGACCTGCTGCCATAGGGGGGGGGGGGGGTGTTAGGGAGGGTAGAGGAATTAAAGATGGCTCTGGTTTATGTTCAGAACTGGGAAGTAACAAAGTAAAAGTACTTCATCACTGTACTTAAGTAGATTTTTTTTAGGTATCTGTACTTTACTAGAGTATTTATTTTACTGGAAAGTTTTTACTTTATACTCTTTACATTTATATAAATATATGTACTTTATACTCTTTACATTTATATAAATATATGTACTTTATACTCTTTACATTTATATAAATATATGTACTTTATACTCTTTACATTTATATAAATATATGTACTTTATACTCTTTACATTTATATAAATATATGTACTTTATACTCTTTACATTTATATAAATATATGTACTTTATACTCTTTACATTTATATAAATATATGTACTTTATACTCTTTACATTTATATAAATATATGTACTTTATACTCTTTCATTTATATAAATATATGTACTTTATACTCTTTCATTTATATAAATATATGTACTTTATACTCTTTACATTTATATAAATATATGTAGTTTTGTACTAAATGTTGTTAATGTTGTAAATGTCAAATAAATGGATGTGACACTATGTAAAATAAATACATTCAGAGGAAAAATCTGTGGAGGAGAGAAACTGGGACTTTCTTTTAAATGTCAAATTTATTGTTTTTATAAAAAAATCACAATTACTTTTTTCTCTTTAATCTCAAATGTGACTTTTTGTCTACACTAACTCACTGTTAAAGCCTTTGTTTCATTATTGTCAGTACTTTGACATCCTTTGTTTATGGTATCAGTTACACCCTGGAAATATATCAATTTTATCGATTTAATTAGATTTTTTTGTTACCCCTCTTCTTCCAGAATTTGGTTGGGTTACATTATTGTGTTTGTTTGTGTGTGTGTGTGTGTGTGTGTGTGTGTGTGTGTGTGTCTGCAAAGACATATGCTATAACTCAATGAATACTGTAGATATCACCATGAAATGACATGTTCATATACATACAGCTATGTGCATCAGATGCAATGGTCCATTTGAGTAAAGGTCAAAGGTCAAGGTCTCATTTAACTAAAAGGTCAAAATCACATTATGGGTTATAACTCCAGAACAGAGGGTCACAGAACCTTCAGATTGGTACCAAACGATGCAGAATGAAGATTTTTATAGGGTGAGCCAGTGGATGATCCTGACACCGGGCCCAGGTGCAGCACATCCACTGATGACGTGTCCAAAAAAAAAAAAACCCCGTCTAGAGACAATCCTGTGAAGGACACACAGAAACAGACCCACACACCCCAAGTGGTGTGGGGGGGTCGTAACATATAAAATAGGGACTAAATTAGGCATTCTCTGAATACTTAGTATTATTATTATTATTATTAGTAGTAGTAATAGTAATCGTAGTAGTATTTACTCATGAGCATTTTTTTATATTACAATATATATCGCAGGTTTAAAAAAAAAACACAACTTCACTTTTTTTCTAATTTGATGCTCATACAGTCCAAACTGATACTAAAAGGTGAAACCCATGTGGCATTAAGTGTTAGAGTTACAGTGAAAAGTCGATTGCGTAACGATGGAGTAGAATGAGCAGAATGGTCACTGGACTGGATTTTAATGGGTCACAAAAGACGGGTCATGTTACCGAGCCAGAACTCATCAGGTGTTATTACTTCTTCAAGCTCCATTAGGTCAATCATATTAGGCTCGTATTGCCTTCCTCTTCCACCTTTAATAAAAACTCCTCTGTTTTCAACATAAAGGAAAGAAAGCAGCGCTGCCTCCGAGAATTCACCACATGAGGAAGAAAACAAGCAGCACACTTTACACTGCAAAACTATTCACCTGAACACGTGGATTTTTCTCATTTTTAGTCGTAATATTTCATCACAATTAAAATAAAATCAGTCGGTTGGATTTCTAAAGCAGAACAATTCAATATTCTTATGGTCGAGATTCATAAAAATTAATGGACCTTTCAAACTGCAAAATCTATATTTCATTTGTTCATTTGTTTTTCAAAGTAAAACTCAAAATAATACAATGAAAAAACAACTAATTTCTTCATTATTTGTTTCCAAAACCAAAATTAAAAAACAGATAATGATGCTTTTTTTTTCCAGTTGTCTTTTTGATGTTTAAATAAAGAATCAGGAAAAAAAATGGATAGTGGTTGTTTTCAATTTTATCCACTTTTGACCTGAAGAAAATATCGTAAAGTGTAAATGAATGTATATATATATATATATATATATATATATATATATATATATATATATATATTAAAAAAATATATATATATATTCCTCTCGCCTCACGTGGGCGGTGTCTCCTTCAGACTCGGGTCCTCTACCAGAGGTCTGGGAGCCTGAGGGTTCTGTGCAGGATCTTAGCTGTTCCTAACAATGTTCTCTTTTGGACACAGATCTCTGATGTTGTTCCTGGTATCTGTTGGAGACATTGTCCCAGCTTGGGGGTCACTGCCCCTAGTGCCCCCATCACTACTGGTACCACTGTTGCCTTCACACTCCACATTTTCTCTAACTCCTCTTTCAGCCCTTGGTATTTCTCTTCTCTTCTCATGTTCTTTCTTTCTCATGTTGCTATATATATATATATATATATATATATATATATATATATATATATATATATATATATATATATATATATACACTAATTCCACCAGCAGTAACAACTGACACCATTATCATTATTATCATTATCATACTCACAGATTCCAGTACACACTTACAAAACAGACCCAACTAATTATTATTATTAATTATTATTATTATTATTATTATTATTATTATTATTATTATTATTATTATTATTATTATTATTATTATTATTATTATTATTATTATTATTATTATTATCATTATTATTATTATTATAGTCATGTCACCATTTCCACAACACATTAGTAGAAAACAATCTGACATTTTCTACCGGCTCTGAACTCGTCCTTATAGAACACAGGCAGTGTCACCTTATAGAGTCTAGTCTTTGTGTCCCACAAGCAAAAACATCTGGCCTGTGAGGTTGTTTGAACATTCTCACAGGCTCAATGAAAATAAGAAAAATAAATTAGACTTTTTTTAAATGGGACTGACAGTCTCAAAAAGTTCTTTATTTGGAAACTTCATTTTTCAGAACAGAAACATTTCAATCGATTATTTGTTATATCTGGATACGAGGGTGAATATTAGGGTTGTCACGATACTAAAATTTCCAACTCGATACCGATACTAAGGATAATACTCGATACTCGATACTAATTTCGATACTGGAGATGTGAGGGATTCCTTTTAAAATGTCCTCCATGGACTGTTAAAAAAAGGTAGTGAGTGCGGGTGCAGAATAAATGCATGTCTATCTCTTGGTAAGTTAAGGTAGGTCTATCTTTTTGTTCAAGCCCTTCTGCAGTGCTAACTGCAAGACTCTTTATGGTCGAGCATTATGTGCGCAGGCGGCAGCGTATTGCATCATGTGACCACCGCGGACCCCTTGCGGGACTAGCAGCGCGCACGTCAAAAATGATAGGCTGACATGCTCACGGTGGCCTCCGTGGTGGTAACGTGATACTATGCGCTACCGCCTGGCTGCCGCCCGCACGCATAAACGTTCGACTATATGGAGGCCTTTAAAAGCAAAGTTACATCGGATGGTCCAATCACAGACCTATAGAAATAGTGTATAGGTCTGTGGTCGCACTGGCGTCATCCCGTGTGCTGTCAGAGGCAGCTGGAGAAAAAAAGAGACTTTAACTTACACGCCGGCATTACGGCTGTGCCAGAGCTGACCGCGTTGATGCCTGTTTACAATTCTTAACGTTACCCGCTACAAAAAAGCGGCGACGTGCCATAAAAACAAAAATCGATTTTCCACCAACTTAGTATCTAATTAGATACCAAGGGTCAATATCGATTTAGTATCTAAAATCGTTTTTTTTTTTGACAACCCTACTGAATATATGTATCATGAGCATCTGCAGCTGTGGACGAACAACACGGAAAAACTGTCAAGTCGAATTATCCGTCAATAAAGTTGGATTCAAGTCGAGTTGTCGCGATGATGTCATCACATAGTCAGCTGAAGAACAACACAGACACACTGCTAAATACATAAAAAAAAACACACACACGGACACACGTCCAGAAATTAACAACTTGAATTAAAGTTCACTGTAACGTAACAATGTCCACTGACAAGACACAACATCAACATTTAAACAACAACAAAACAAAGGCTAACGTTAGCAAAGTGTTTTCTGTTAAATTTAACTAAACATCAGTAGGTGAACATTTGTCCACATTTGGTCCTGACCCACGGCTCTAAAACTGGACTGTCCACACGTCTGTCACATGTCCTCACTTTTTATATTAACGTCAAAAATTTAAGGCAGTGACCAAGACAAACACCACACTGTCCACATCATGTTTGGAAAAAATTAGCGCATTGTCTGTGCTGCTGCTCATATCAGGTTAGCTAGCGGATGCTGCTTATATCATGCTAACGGATGCCTCTTCAGATGGACGTGCTGTTTTTTTTTTCATCTAAGGTGAAGTAAAAGACTGACAGACACACATGGGATATGTGTCTGTCCACCACAAGCGTCTTACCTGCAGCAGCCACGTATTGTTTAGGTCTGACTGTCTTTACACGCCGGGAGAGAGAGAGAGAGAGAGAGAGAGAAGGAATAACATGCGACTTGTCGACTCCTCCAAATTTAAGCCGACGTGTCGACTAGTTAACGTGTCTGTTAATGTCCGACAGCAGACAACACCTGGTGATCAAATTATAAGCCTCATATTATTGTGAAAATTAAAACCTTTCAAACAGGCCAGACGTCATAGGAACAGAAATGTAAGTAGCACATGTTTCAAACATAACGTATGTTATTTAGGTCTTTGTATGACTGTGAGACAACAAATATAAACCCATAATAGAGGTCTGAGCAGAACACAGTCCTGCTCCTGCCCACAAGTCCTGTAGGATTCAGAGGTGAGTTTAAATGTGTTAGCCAAAAGCAAGTGGTCAACTCCACCTAAGGCTAAATACCCCTAACCCTAATGCTAATGCTAACCCAAAGCAAGTGGTCAACTAAGGCTAAATACCCCTAACCCTAATGCTAATGCTAACCCAAAGCAAGTGGTCAACTAAGGCTAAATACCCCTAACCCTAATGCTAATGCTAACCCAAAGCAAGTGGTCAACTCCACCTAAGGCTAAATACCCCTAACCCTAATGCTAATGCTAACCCAAAGCGAGTGGTCAACTAAGGCTAAATACTGCCATGAGACTGATACTAGACAAGTATCTTAAGGGAAAGTTGAAAAGATCTTTGAATAGAGAATTTAAGAGGAAACTGTTGAGAGGTAAACAGGTTGGGTCTGTGGGGTCAGCCTGGGGGATTCAAACTAAGCAGGTCAGGGTCTACAGCTTGGTGCTGGGAGGACCCTCCCGCAGGACCTCCCCCTGTCTCACGTATATATGATAGTTAAAATGAATAATTTATAGCTTTTCTTTTAAACATGTTTGTTTCCAGGACTGTATCTCATCACTGCTCATTAAGGGAGTTTTCAAAATGTGTCCCACCCCACACTGCTGTGCTTTGGGTCCTGCAGGACTGAAGGACTCTAACATTGAACTGTTAAATCTGAGCAAAAACACTGAATCCATTCGACCATGGGTTAGGGTTAGAAACGGCAGACATGTTTACAGTAGAACTGGACACGTCCAGTAAAATACATGATAAATGCTCAGAACCAAATGTTATGATCGGTTTTGTTCAGTCTAGGCTGCCCTAGGAGTTAGAATGCTGGGGGAAGTACAGACACTGAGTTCTTTCTTCTCTTTCTCTCCCTCACACCTGTTTGTGCCATTTTTATAACATATCTTTCATACCAAGTCTGTTCATGACTAGTCACCTGGTGTCCCCTTTCCCCCCTCCCCCCCCTGGGGGGAGTGGTGGCTCTCCTGACAGTGTCTGCACGGGAGCCATGGACGACAGGATCTGCAGTATCTCGCCTGTGCCAACCTGTGACCCCGGACCACCGCCCCTGCCTGTCTGGACCAGCCCCTTCTTCTTTTTCCCACTGGGTTTGGAAGTTTTTTTCTGCTGAGAAGGAGGGTCTAAGGACAGGGGGAGGGTCTAAGGACAGGGGGAGGAGCTAAGGACAGAAGGAGGGTCTAAGGACAGAAGGAGGGTCTAAGGACAGGGGGAGGGTCTAAGGACAGGGGGAGGGTCTAAGGACAGAAGGAGGGTCTAAGGACAGAAGGAGGGTCTAAGGACAGAAGGAGGGTCTAAGGACAGGGGGAGGAGCTAAGGTCAGGGGGAGGGTCTAAGGACAGGGGGAGGGTCTAAGGACAGGGGAAGGGTCTAAGGACAGGGGATGCCTGGGACTTTTCATGTATTTCTGTAGTTGATTGTGTTTTTGTAAAACCCTCTGAGACGACTTTGTTGTGATTTAGGGCTTTATAAATAAAATAAAATTGAATTGAATTGAATTTGGCTGATACAAGTCTGTTTTGTTTTGTTTTATTGCTGTGTGGGTTTACATTGGTGGTGTAGTACTCTCCTAGAATGTTTCACTTAGGGGGCGCTGTTTGTATTTGGGGCGCAGAGAAAGAGGGGAGAGAAGAAGAAGGAGAGTTCTGAGGCAGAGAGGTAAATATAATAGTTATGAGTACGAGTCCACATTTGTTCCCACGTGGCTTACATACAGTTCAGATTTCATCACTTCTCACCTAGTGTGAAAAGTGTCATTTCCTTCTGGTCACTATTTTATAGACATGTGTTGAAACAGACGTGACTTTAATCCTCAGGCAGGTCTGGAGGTTTGGCTCACTTTATTTGTCCCAGGCGTCAAACGTCAGCTCCGTCAGTTTAACAAACAGTAACAGGTGGAAATATTAATAATTAAATATTAATACCCTCTGATGGTCTTCACTTAATGTAACGTGCATCTGCAGCTTCAGTGTCATTTACATCGTCTTCTATTCATTCAATAAATAACCATTGTTGTGGTTGTGGTCCGACATGTAATGGTTTGTAAAACATCTGTCCCCAGGTCAAACTAAATCGCAGACCCCATGTCGAGTCTTTGTTGGAGTTTGTCTCCAGGACATGTGATCATGTCATCTGTGTGAATGCCAGGATCCTGGTCCAAAGACACCTGTTTGATTAGAGCATCATGAATAATAACTAGACAGTGATCACCATCTGTTCTGGGATTAAACACAATCGACTTGGTTTTTGTGTCATTTAAAGTCAGTGTGTTACGGACTCGTCTCTAAACACACTTCCTTATCTCACTGTTGGACAATAATGGATCTGTCTCTGTCAGGACAGCTGTGTTGTCTTGACAAACTCAAGTTGTAATTTCCTGTCAGAGCTTCGACACTCGTTAGTAGAGTCACATCCAGGTGACGTCTGACACAATCTGATCAGTATTCCATAATTACAGCTGTCAATCACATATTTATTTTAAATATTCGACAGAAACACAGACGATAGGAGCCACATGCACAGGACTCATGTCCACCATTAAACTGGTCTATAAGTCAACTGCTTCTGGAACCAAACTAATGAAATGTCCCCACATGTCTGTTACTGATAAAGAAAAGTCAAGTCTCAAATGATGGTTGGATCCAGTTTCCCAGATCTAGTCTGGACTGAAAATGTGAAATAGTTTGAATGAACAGTAGAATAGGTTTGAGTCCAAAGGAATATTAGTGTCAGATCTACCAGATCTACCAGATCTACCAGATCTACTTCCAAACACTGTCTGCACATTATGATCCACTGACTTTCCAGGTTGTTTCTAGTGGAATATTTACTAATCCATTGTTTACATGAACATTAAGCATCATATATGTGGAATAACACCCCATCATATTTATTAAAAACATTAACTAACCAACACTAAAGTCATTTGTTTTATGATTCATCTGATTAAAATATATACGATTTAAATGGAAATTTGTTTCAACTTTTACTCAAAGTTAAGACCCTAATGTTCATAAAAATACATATAAAGTGTACTTTAGTGATAAAAGTCACCTTTAAACATGATCTTTAATGTGTGTGTGGTGAAATATAAGTTATTTTTAATCGCCGATACGCGCTATTAATTCATCAATATCTTGATCTGGCGAGCGATAAGGCGGCCATGTTTGTAGGCGTTTGAAAGAGGAGATTCTCCTGAATCCAGTGACACCTCACATTCCATGAACTACATTTCCCTCTGGACAGGAAATGCATGCGTAAAAGGTGAAAGGTTAGCATCTTTGCGCACGTCGGGCGCATGCACATACTGGCCTGGGACACACACACTACGGCAGAGTAGAGCAGAGTGCTACACCTCGGTGTGCTGGTTATAGTTATATTTGCCGACTTTACTCTTAGTTTTAAGTCATTTTAGAGAGTTTTAGTGAGTAACAGTGAGTGACAGTGTATTTTCCTGAATGTTACTGACTGTGGTAAGCTTTGTGAAGTGTTAGCTGTTAGCCGCATGCTAACATGTAAACAACAGAGAAGCAGCTGAATGTTTAACATCTGACTGAGATCTGAGATCTGACTGTGGATATGAACTCAAAACAGGATGAACATCTACCCAGTAAGTTGTTGTATCTTACTGATATCTGTTTATAAACTAATAGTAATAATAATAACAATAATACTACATTTTATACTATACACATGCAAACACTGTTGACTATAGTAGTATTTTTTCAGTCTCATTTCTCATTGTATTGTTATTTTTACACATAAGTAGATAAGTTTATAATTAATCAATGATTGTTTGACGATTTATTCACTTTCTCTGTCAAAAATAAATAACATTCTATCATTTCATGAGAAGGAAAAAGTCTCAAATCATGATTGTCTTCATTTTTCCTAGGTAGGAGGATGACACAAATAAAACTGCTTTTTGCAGAAACACATGGACCAGTTCAGTCTGCTGCCAGCCCCCCCAACCTAATGATAAACCAGCCCCCACCTGATGATAACACATGGACATTTTTGGACTTTATTGCAATTGTTTGTGTTTTGAATGTTTGTATTAGTTATTTTGTTTAGTAAATTTGCACTAATTTTGATATTTATATTTATTCTAATTTAATTTATCATATATTTTTGCACATTTGTTCAACTTTATATTAGATTTTTACTGAAGTGTATTATTATTATTATTATTATTATTATTATTATTATTATTGATATATTATTATATTGTTTGGAGTAAGTTCTTAATAAAACTACTCCATTTGGAGACAAAATAATCCATGTTTATATGGTTTTATTCATTTTAGTTGTGCACAAAGGTAGAAGTTGATGAAACACAAGGTACATTTCATTTCTAAAAGCTCCAGTAGACAGTAATAGACTTCTGTAATGGATATGAGTTGTATTTTCCAGACAGATTTTACTGGAAAATTAAAATAATGTATTTGGAACAGTTTGGCACAACAGTGTGCCAAACTGTGCCAAATGCACTGTCCACCTGGTGTTATCTGGACTTAAACCTTTCTGGAGGCTTTGTCCTTTGCTCTAATTCTATCAACTTTTGTTCCTGTGTTGGAAAGGAGTTACTGAAGGTGATCAATAGTGTCTATATTCATGGAATCATTGTTAGCAGGGTGTTTTCTTTTGTCAAAAAAATAATAAATTCAGGCGAGACCAAAAAATTCTATTTTATCTTTTAGTTTATTCCAGTTTATTCAGTCATAGTAGTAGCTACACTATTTTAGACAATGGGAATAGATTCTGTGAAGCCTGTAGATGTCCATAGATACAAAGAACATCCATATAAACCTTTGACCAGAGTTACGACGCTCCCGCTGAGAACAACCGTCAATGGAAACACGTTCAAAGAGCAAATGTACTTTGTCTAAATTTTAGGAATATCGATATTGTTTTGCGAAAAACTGTAATGGAAATGCAACTAATAATAGAAGTATTGTATCGTGTTGTATGTGTTAATTCATTTCACAGCTCTAATGAAGAGGTTAAGCCCCGCCCTTTTACTTCTGGTCCATTAGTGCAGTGGTTAGCACTCGTGCCTCGCAGACAGAAGGACGCTGGTTTGAATCCCACACTAGATGTTTCTGTGTGTTTAGGGTTAGGGTTTCCTCCCACCATCCAAACACATGCACTGATAGGTTAACTGGTTTATCTAAATAGTCCATAGGTGTGAATGTGTGATTGTTTGGAGACTCATACAGGGTGACCTCTGACCCCGCCTTCACCCATTGGAGCTGGATTAGGCCCCCAGTGAGGATAAAGTGGGTTCAGATGACAAGACGGGACTTTTTATTTAATAATTTTTCATTTTAATTCATAATTTTGACTTTTTATTTCATAATTTTTCATTTTAATTCATAATTTTGACTTTTTAATCTCATAACTTTTAATTTTTAATTATTAATTATTAACGGGTTTTACATGCAATTTAATCAGTCGTTGGTTAACAGGAGCAGTTGAAACACACATCAATAATTAACATTTATTATGAAGTACAACATGTGTGTGATTCAGGGCACAGAATACTTTCCATTGAATACCATTCATTAATTTTCCGATCTAAGACCACCCGGAAGGGGCGGAGACTTAAGATCCCCATGATAATCTCATTTAAAGATCAGAATACAGGAAGTCACAAGTTTTAAAAGAAAGAAAAGGTTCAAAGGCTTGATTGAGAGAGATGGTATTAATTAACCCCCCCCCCCCCCCCGGCTACCAGCAGGATCTAACTTATCCTCTTAGAGTAAATGAAGGGGGGGGGGGCAGTGAAGGCTCAGATCGCTCACTGGTGCCACAATTACATGGACGAGGCAGTGGCTCCAGGACAGCAGTTAATGAGGATAATAACACTTATCTGTCTGTTGAAAATCAGCTTAGAGTCCCCACGCTGACCCACACTGACCCACGCGGACCCACAGCAGCACTCTGGCCTTACTTTAAAAAAAAGCACCAGGAGCACAACGGGGACGTTTGGGGAAGGTGTAGAACCACAGGAGTCCACCGCCTCCCAGGCACATGGAACAGGGCTGGCGTTAGGCATAGGCAGACGAGGCGGTCGCCAAGGTCACCAGGTCCCACAGAAGATATATTAAATATATATATATATATATATTATTATTATTAGAATATTAAGATACTGTATAAGGTGAAATGAAAACACTTTCATTTTTTCCAAAAACCACAGTGGATTATATGGATTAATTATGGTTGTGCTTAGTGACTTTTTATTTCATAATTTTTACTCTTTTAAAGAATATATATATATATATATATATATATATATATATATATATATATATATATATATATATATATATATATATATATATATATATATATATATATATATATATATATATATATATATATATAATGTGACCTTCCAGCACAAAACCAGTCACTTTGGTCAAATTTCATAAATTCATATTTTATATTCATTCATTATCTGAACCCGCTTTATCCTCACTAGGGTCACGGGGGTCACTGGGGGCCTAATCCAGCTACAATGGGTGAAGGCGGGGTACACCCTGTATGAGACGCCAGTTCATCTCAGGGCTGAACATATATAGACAAACAATCACTCACACATTCACACCTATGGACAATTTTAGATTAACCAATTAACCTATCAGTGCATGTGTTTGGATGGTGGGAGGAAACCGGAGTGCCCGGCGAAAACCCACGCGGACATGGGGAGGACATGCAAACTCCACACAGAAAGGTCTGGTACGGGATTCGAACCAGGGTCCTTCTTGCTGTGAGGCACGAGTGCTAACCACCGCACCACCGTGCTAACCGCCGCACCACCGTGCTAACCGCTGCACCCCCGTGCCGCCCCATATTTTATATTTTAAAGTTTATTAAAAATGTTTGTGTGACACTAATTCAACCAATCAGAGGCTGTTTTTCAACATCGCCATAGCAACAAGGGCTTTAGTTTAGTGCAGAAGGCTTTGTTCTGAGGCCTCCCATTGGTTCAAATCTATAATTGTGTAGATTTCTATTTAAGGGTTGTCTAGAGGGAATCCCCATCTTTCCAACGGTACCAAACATGACGGGGAAATACCTAACGCCAGCGCCAAGGAAAGTCGTGTTTGGAGTCGATTTGTCTTAGTTTTAGACTTAATTACTGTCAGAGTCAGTTGTTGTTCTTCCTAAAAGACATGATTTGAAGAAGTTACGCTAGGAATTTAACAAACACTCATAGTTAGAAGTGTTCAGGAGACATTTTACTGGGATTTTATCAATAAACTTTAAATTTGATCATTTTGACCCATATAATGTATTTGAGGCTAAAGTTATAAAAACTGCTGTGACTGAACCACTGCTTTAATGATGGACACATGTTCTGTACATTTTGTAAAAATGTATTTTTGTGGTATGCACAGGTGGGGTGGGGGCCCCAGGGATTTCTTGCTTGGACCCGAGCAACGGCCCTGACATTGACCAGCAGCCCTGCGGTCAGTTGTGGTCAGTTCCCTCTGGACTGGAGCATGTGTTGCAGCTGTGGCTGAACACTGATGATTAATGACAGATAGTGAACTGGAGACACAGTCAGTAAATGTAGACAAACTTTCTTCAGCAGAAACACAAAGTTTTTTTTTTTACACAAAGGGTTCATCTTCTGTCTGTTTCTACCTGGACCATGAACTGCACAAATCTGTGTGTGTGTCTAAAAGCAGAATAAAAACATTCAGTCACAGGCGGCAGAGCTCCGCCAAGGTTGGATTTTTCTGTCGTTTTTGATTAAACTCATTGTCAAACAAACTACGTTTGTTTGACAATGAGTTCTACGATGCTTCGTTACTGATAAAAACATGTTTCAAATGTTTTCATGTTAAATAAATGTTAAATAAACTGTAGTTCATTTAATTCAGACTATGCCCAAAGAGCTTTACACTTTACCTCACATTCACACACTCATACACTGCCTGACCCCTGACCCCTGACCCTACTAGGAGACACTTAGGGCTCAGTGTCTTTGCCCAAGGACACTTCAACACGTGGACAGACAGAGGTGGGACGTGACCCATCAACCCCTCAATCGTTGGATGACCCGCTTTACCAACTGAACCAGCTCTAAATAAATAAATAAAGCAGGATATTATTTTTCTTTACGTCATTTCAGTGTTTGCTCGAGATTTTATTAATGAGTCAATAGGAGTCCCTGAGAGGGTCTCAAAAAAAAATAATTTTAAATTCTGGGTTCAGTTTATGTGATATGACCATTTCAATATTCCATTACTTATGACGTCACTGTGAGGTCATGTGACGTAACGACCATGTTACATGAAACATGTCTATTGTTGGATCTGATCAAATGTTTAAAAAACCCTTATTTAAGGTCAAAGGTCACAAAGTTTGCAAATACACCATTGGCTTCATATCATATGACGTCAAAACGGGACGTGATGGAGCCATAGGTGTTGACCCATCTGATGTGTGAAGGTCACGGTTAGGGGTCAAAGGTCAAACCATGTGAAGAGCTGTTGACCTTTGGTGTGACCTTGACCTTTGACCTTCATTGCTCAAAATCTAATGGGTTCTTCCTTGACCCATTATCGATCATTCCTGAAAGTTTCATCAAAATATGTTTAGAACTTTTTGCGTAATCTTACTGACAGACAGACGGACACAGACAGACGGACACAGACAGACACAGACAGACGGACACAGACAGACGGACACAGACAGACGGACACAGACAGACGGACACAGACAGACGGACACAGACAGACACAGACAGACGGACACAGACAGACGGACACAGACAGACACAGACAGACGGACACAGACAGACGGACACAGACAGACGGACACAGACAGACACAGACAGACGGACACAGACAGACAGACACAGACAGATGGACACAGACAGACGGACACAGACAGACGGACACAGACAGACACAGACAGACACAGACAGACGGACACAGACAGACGGACACAGACAGACAGACACAGACAGACGGACACAGACAGACGGACACAGACAGACACAGACAGATGGACACAGACAGACGGACACAGACAGACGGACACAGACAGACGGACACAGACAGACGGACACAGACAGACGGACACAGACAGACAGACACAGACAGACGGACACAGACAGACACAGACAGACGGACACAGACAGACGGACACAGACAGACGGACACAGACAGACACAGACAGACGGACACAGACAGACGGACACAGACAGACGGACACAGACAGACACAGACAGACACAGACAGACGGACACAGACAGACGGACACAGACAGACACAGACAGATGGACACAGACAGACGGACACAGACAGACGGACACAGACAGACAGACACAGACAGACGGACACAGACAGACGGACACAGACAGACACAGACAGATGGACACAGACAGACGGACACAGACAGACGGACACAGACAGACACAGACAGACGGACACAGACAGACGGACACAGACAGATGGACACAGACAGACAGACACAGACAGATGGACAGACAGACACAGACAGATGGACACAGACAGACAGACACAGACAGATGGACACAGACAGACACAGACAGATGGACACAGACAGACAGACACAGACAGATGGACACAGACAGACACAGACAGATGGACAGACAGACACAGACAGATGGACACAGACAGACAGACACAGACAGATGGACACAGACAGACACAGACAGACAGACACAGACAGATGGACACAGACAGACACAGACAGATGGACACAGACAGACGGACACAGACAGACAAATGTAATTTAATTTAATACCTCCTTGAAGCTAGGTCTGTTGAGTGGCCTCTGAAGCTAAAGCTAAATGTGATGCTTCCAGTCACTCATCATTTCCACCACTCCCATTCACCCATTCACCCATTCACCCATTCACCCATTCACCCATTCACCCATTCACCCATTCACACACATATATTAAATACACAACAGAAAAGCATGTGTGCATGTGTCTGACCTACAGCATGAACACCCTGGTGTTTGGTGACACCTTCCAAAATTATGGACCAGACAAAAGTGGGCCATCTTGAATGTCAGCCAACTGTGTTTTCAGAAACAGTTTTATTATACATTCTCTGAATACTTATGTTATCCTTTTGATATGTGTACAAGGTACAAAACACCATTTTATTGTATTTGATTTTTTCAGTCTTTACTGCAGTTTTAAAAGCACTCTTAAGGCTTGTTTTTAAAGTATATTTATTTTAAAGTATATTGAGTCTCATTTATTTATATACTATTGTGTTTTTATCTTCTTTTATGCTTGATTGCACTGGGGGAGGGGGGAGGGGGAGGGGGAGGGGGGGGGGCTGCAGAATTTCATTGTAACATGTGTGCAATGACAACAAAGTTTATTTTGAATAAACAATATCAAATCTAATTAAACTGTTTTTATTATGTCATTAATTGTCTGTATATTATTCTAATAATAATTACATTTCTATAGCGCTTTTCAAGGCACCCAAAACGCTTTACATTAATGATCTCACTCTCACATGCTCCCTCTGGTGGTGGTAAACTACATATGTATCCACAGTTGTCCTGGGACAGACTGACACAAGTGTGGCCCCTCCCACCACCAAACATTCATACACCAGTGTGAGTGACACTGGAGGCAGGAGGGTGAAGTGTCGTTGCCCAAGGACACAACGGACTGACTAGGACAGAGCGAGAATTGAACCACCAACCCTTCAGTCCCTGGATGACCTGCTCTACCAACTGAGTCATGGTCTGTATGTGGAAACCAAATTCAACCCAGGGACCAGATTGGAACCTTCTGGCGGGCCCCATCTGGCCCCCAGGCATCATGTTGGAACCCCATCCGCCCCTGATATAGACACGTAGACATGAGGAGCCGGTCAGTGATGTTATCCTCTGCAGACGCACAAATAAACCAGCAGGAAAGATGACCTGGAAGTTACCCCAGTGTTTATGAGTTCTGATAAAAAACTAAAAACACAAGCAGACACACACACACACACACACACACACACACACAAACACACACACAGACACAGTAACACACACACAGTAACACACACACACACACACACACACACACACACAGTAACACACACACAGACACAGTAACACACACACAGTAACACACACAGACACAGTAACACACACACAGACACAGTAACACACACACACACACACACAGTAACACACACACACACAGTGACACACACACACACACAGACACACACACAGTAACACACACAGTAACACACACACACACACACACACACAGTACACACACACACACAGTAACACGCACACACAGTAACACACACACACACAGACACACACACACAGTAACACACACAATAACAGACACACACACAGTAACACACCCACACACACACACACAGTAACACGCACACACAGTAACACACACACACACAGTAACACGCACACACAGTAACACACACACACAGTATCACACACACAGTAACACACACACACACACACACACACAGTAACACACACAATAACAGACACACACACAGTAACACACAGTAACACCCACACACACACACCCACAGTAACACACACCCACAGTAACACACACACAGTAACACACACAGTAACACACACACAGTAACACACACAATAACAGACACACACACAGTAACACACAGTAACACCCACACACACACACCCACAGTAACACACACCCACAGTAACACACACACAGTAACACACACACACACACACAGTAACACACACAATAACAGACACACACACAGTAACACACAGTAACACCCACACACACACACCCACAGTAACACGCACCCACAGTATCACACACACAGTAACACACACACACACACACCCACAGTAACACACACACAGTAACACACACACACACACACACACACACACACACACACACACACACACGTTTACATGTGTCATGAGGACCAAGTTGTAATCTAGTAGTGTTTGGGTCATGAGCATAAATACTCTTTGTCCCCTTTTTAAAAAAAATAAAAATAAATAATAAATAATTAAACAAATTTCAATAAAAAGAAGAAATGAAAATTAATTAATACATTCAATAACAATAATTTAAACAATTAAATAAATTAAATAATTATACAATTTTAAATTTAATTTAATTGTAAAAAAAATACAAAAATGGAATAAATAATTTAAGAAATAAACAAATTTATAATAAATAAAATAAATAATATTAAAAATAATTCATGAATAAATAATAAATAAATAGATAAAAATGAATATACAATAAAAATTATTTTAAAAATTCTCAATACAAATCAAAAAAATAGTCATATAAATTTTAAATTGTATTAAATAAAAATAATAAACATTTATGAATAAATACAAAAACAATTACATAAATCACAATTAAATAAATTCTATTTCAAAATAATAATAAAAAATACATAAAAAGAAATATTTTTGTGTTTAAAGTAAACACATCTTCAAACCTTTAAAAAATACATGTTTCTCTCTACACCTGTTTCCCTAGTACCTTATGGGGACTTCTGAACAAAATTTTAAAATATACATATTTATAGGGCCACATCATTTCTATTTTACTAGTGGGGACCTTTATTTATATTTAACCCTCGTTGGTCCACATGGTGTGACTATGTAAACATATCAATGACCCCATAAAGATAGAAATATATACACACACACACGCACTCTTTTCCATGTTTCACGAGAACCAAGTTCTGTTGTTTTTTAAAATAATAACAATAATAATCATTTAAAAAAATTGAATTAAAAAATAGCCTACTAATGATAAAAAATTGAAATAAAATATAAATAAATACAAACACACACTCGCACACACAATTTACACACCGCATGGGGAAAGTTTTCATTCCAAGGTTGCGCATGCGCCTGTTCTACAATCCACACCGGACAATTAATATATAACTTGAATATTTATTCACACGAGATTACATTACATGAGCTCGTGCTGCTCGTATATTTGTCACGCGTGTTTTGGCTCCACCGGGACGCACCGTTACAACACTGACCTCCAGCGTGCACACCAGAGGACAGAGCGCGAGGACCGTTTTTATTCTGACAGTACCGTGGACCTGCATATATATATATATATATATATATATACATATATACATATATGGAAGCACGTGCACATCAGGTGGGTCGTGATCTGTGACTAATTCCTCCACGGATTGTCCTCATAAATCAAAGAGAATGAGTGGAAATAAACTAAAACTGAACACAGTTTTTATTTTTTTTAGCAGGTTTCATCCAGTCTTTAGTCTGTTTCTGCGGGCGGGTCCCCGTTAGTTTTTATTTATTTATTTATTTTCCCCGAGTGTAAAAAAAAAAAAAAAAAAAAAAAAAAAAAAAGGACACGTGGTTGTTACAAACCTCGCTCAGGACACAGAAGGAGGAGGAGGAAGAGGAGGAGGAGGTGGAGAGATGCGGTCGCAGTCGGGATGGGAGAGCACGCGCAGAGGAGGGAGTCCGCTCCTCTTTCTAACGGTGGGAATCCTGCTGCTGCGCTTTTCTTTTTTCTTTTTTGTAAAAATCTTGTTCTTCTTGGATTTACCGACTTCCAACACTTTGCATTTGCTTCACCGCTTCCTCCATCTCTCCCAGCTTCCTCTCTTTTCCCTCTTCTGTTTCCCAAAAGGACAGATTTGGATGCAGGATGTGGAAGATCGCAGGTGAGGACTGGAGGAAAATGCCGTTTCACGTAGATTATTTGTACAGTCACATTATTGATGCTCAACTCTATATGGAATATTTCTACAGAATTATTTAGCTTTTTCTTTTTTCAGTCCTAATTTGACTAAAACAAACAAAATAACTAAAAGAAAATACTCAAAAAAAATGGATTTTTTAAACAGCTCCATCTTCGAGGGAGGGATGGAGGCAGAAAACATCTCTAATTCCACCTCTCAGAGCCAGTACTCTCAGCTCGCTATCTGGGGTCTGGCAGGACTCGTCAGTTTTCTCATATTGTTCACTATAGTGGGGAATGTGCTGGTTGTTATCGCAGTTTTAACAAGCAGAGCTCTGAAACCACCCCAGAACCTCTTCCTGGTGTCCCTCGCCAGTGCAGATATATTAGTGGCCACGCTGGTCATGCCCTTTTCTCTGGCAAATGAACTTATGGGATATTGGTTTTTCGGCAAAATCTGGTGCGATATCTACTTGGCTCTGGACGTTTTGTTCTGCACCTCCTCCATCGTACATTTGTGCGCCATCAGTTTGGACAGGTACTGGTCGGTGACACAAGCTGTAGAGTATAACTTGAAGAGAACGCCCAAAAGAGTTAAAGGTATGATCGTGGTGGTCTGGCTTATCTCGGCCGTCATCTCCTTCCCGCCGCTCATATCGATGGACCGGAGCAGTAGTGAAGCCAGCGAGTGTCAGCTGAACGACGAGACCTGGTACATCCTCTACTCCAGCATCGGCTCCTTCTTCGCCCCCTGCGTCATCATGATCCTGGTCTACATCCGGATATACCAAGTAGCAAAGACCAGGACCAGAACCATGTCCGAGAAGAAGCGGGACGTGGACTCACCACAGGAGAACGGGATGGAGCAAGGAGAAGCGGGCAAAGGCGGCGGGTCTGTGAAGTCCACCAGGGGCGGAAACGCCAAAGACCCAGAGCGTGAGAACGGACACTGCCAGGATCCACCAGTGGGATCGCCGCTACCCAACGAGCCCAAACATCCCCACACAGATCACGACGACGACTACGACGACAGCAGTTCGTCGGATGAGAAACCCAAGAAAAACTCTGGTTCCTCCAAACATCATCACGATGACCGAAAAGAGAGGAAGTCCAGCCGGAAAAGCAGCTGCGCCTCTAAATACTCCAGCCGGAAGTCACGTGCCAGCTCCAAGTCTATGGAGCTGTTTTCGTCTCGTCGCAAACGGCGGAGCACCGTCAACCGCAAGAAAGTGTCGGCAGCCCGGGAGAAACGCTTCACCTTCGTCCTGGCCGTGGTCATGGGCGTGTTCGTGGTGTGCTGGTTCCCTTTCTTCTTCTCATACAGCCTTTACGGAATCTGCCGGAAGCCCTGCGAGATCCACGAGACTTTGTTCAAGTTCTTTTTCTGGATTGGCTACTGTAACAGCTCCTTAAACCCGGTCATTTACACCATTTTCAACCAGGACTTCCGCAGAGCTTTCCAGAAGATCCTCTGTAAGTCCTGGAAACGACCTTTCTGAGGGAGAGACGCGCAACCATTACCGTTTTTTTTTTTCCTGTTTAGTTTTATTAGTTTTTTTCCAACAGACATTATTCCCTGCGGGCACAAATTCAATCTGTTCCGAGCCGTAGGATAAAGTGCCGGCCTGGGGTGCTTTTCACACCTTTACTTTTCAGGGATCGCTCTTAAAAATGACGGAACGTTTACCGGATCATTGGACTGAACTAAGGTGCAGGGAAGAGGATTAAAACAAGCATCGATGCTCTGATAGTATTCATAGACGGGGGTTTTCACGCAGATTTTGCACGCTAACGTGGCCTCAGCTGATCCCCCCTCCCCCCTCCCCCCTCCCCTCCCTCTATTTGCTTCATCTGTGTTCATCTTAAGTACAATAAGCTGTTTGACTCCTATGGGTTTTACTTTTGCTCGCATGCACAAACGGAGCAGCTGCACCTGGAGACAAAAAGGTTTACAGAGACACTTCTTGATTTTATAACGTGACCTCATTCATCGAATATAATGCGAAAAAAGGCCTTGACAATCTCCATAGAACTGTTTTTAGTGACGTAAAATGGTGTACTTTACCCCCCCCCTCTAGCTGCGTTTCCATTATCATTGGAAATTTGCAAAATGTAAATATTGTTATAAAAAAATGGTAATGGAAACATGAATTTCGGAAAAAAAAACACTCAAATGCCGATAAAAAGTGTTTTTACGCTTTCATGAGGTGGTCTTTCAGACATTTCGATATTATAATATATCGCAAATGTGCAATGGAAAAACTTTTTCTGCAAGTATACATCACAGGACGTGACGTACATGGTCACATGATCACTTCTGTGGGAGTTAAAATGATGCGATAGACATGGACAGAGGAGGAGACGGAGACTTTTCTGGAAATAATTCAGTAGAAATTTTAAAGAGAAAACAGCAGAGAAATGCAGCGTGATGTCAAGACGTCGGAATCTCGGGGAATGATGGATGATATTTGACCAGAGTTACGACGCTCCTGCCTACAACAATCGTCAATGGAAACATGTTCAAAGAGCAAATATACTTTATCAAAATTTGAGGAATATCGCAATTGTTTCGCGAAAAACTAATGGAAACGCAGCTTCTGTCCTTTAGTCTTATTATTCTTTTTTTTTTTTTTTTTATTACGTCACCCTCTCGACACGAGGACCAATGGGATGAAGGGGCTCTTTGCTTACTGTTGCTTACGGTAGCAAAAAAAACAACAAAAAACAAAAAAAACAAAAAACAAAACGGTTTGACAAAGAACAAAAAAAAAAGAAGAAGAACAAACTACAGTACCATCCAATGTCATTTTTTTATTTTTGTTTTTCAGTTGCTGTGCAAAGAAAACTGGAAACATTTCACCAGGATGTATGTTCTTATACTTAAGCTGCTTGGACTATTATGGTCTGGATGGATGATGACGGGTGGGTTTTTTTTTTTTTTTTGTCTCCCAGGAATGTTTGCACCAACTTTTTACCCTTGGAGAAAACGGTGGGATTATACATTTGTGCTCATAAGTTTACTGTACATAGAATATGAATGATAATATAATACAGACGTGCTCAAAAGTTTACATACAAGAATAATAAATGGACTGTATTTATAGAGTTCATTTTATTCACCACTTGGTGCCAAAGCACATTCACCCATTCACTCATTCACCAGTAGATGGCTGCTGCCAATACACCGGCACTGCCTGACCCCTGACCCCTGACTCTACTGGAAGCAACTTAGAGTTCAGTGTCTTGCCCAAGGACACTTTGACATGTGGACAGCCAGAGCCGGGACGCAAACCGCCAACCCTTCGATCATTGGACGACCCGCTCTACCAACTGAGCCACAGTCGCCCATAACAACATGGCCGTCTCGAGTTTCCAATAATTCCTAGAAATCTTGTTTTTCTGTGAAAGACTGATTGAAACAAACATGTTTTTGTCACAACAAACCTTCCTGTAGTTTGGTTCTTTTATTCATTTATTATGGATCTACTGAACATGTGACCAAACCTACTGGGTCAAAAATATACATACAGCAATAACAATTACCGTCTTTTCTGCCCTATAAGGTGAAAAAAAAAAAACACAGTGCGCCTTATATATAGATCAATTCTGGGTTGGGTTTAGTGACAGGGAAATTTGACTTTTTATCCTATAATTTTGACTTCACTCAATGCGCCTTATAGTCCAGTGCACCTTATATGTGACCCTCCACCACGAAACCAGGCATAAGTCGCACTGAGCCGTTCAGAGCTACAGCCAAATTTAGGCTGGAAGGTGATTTGTTATTAGTGTTTACACCTTATCAAAAAACGGTACCTTAACACCTCTATGTTCACTTCCTGTGGTCATTACATTGAAATCCAATCAATAAAGGTGTTTATTGAGTCAATTATTTAAGCGGTGACAAAAGTTCAGGTATTGCTGAGCAAAGACAAAGACGACTTCCACCTCTTTTCGCCGAACAAAACGATCTCCGTTCCGTGGGTAAACACCCAAGTGTTTGGTACGAGGTAAAAGCTTATATTGAATGTTCTGTCCAATGGTGTAAGCCAAATGATTATAATACGTCACACTTCTGTCCTATTATTATAATATATAAAACTTCTGTGACATGTCCATCAGAGTGTCCTTTAACATCTGTCAACAATTTGTGTCAATCGGATACAAATTATTATGCGTTGCTAAGGACTTCCTACCCCAAAACAGTCCAAAACTTTAACGGACAATATCTAAAAATATGCAAATTGTAAAATATGTCCAAATGTGGATATTAAAATGACCATAACTTTGGTTCTACTTGTGATAGAAACATCATTTTTTCACCATCTTAAACCTTAGTTTCCACTCTACCAAGATACACACATAACTCTGTTTGGATTTACACACACTTATGACTGGTTTACTGGTGGGGGGTCACATATATGAAAACCAGAGTTGGGTATTCCCAGCTCCAAAAAGTAAAAGTCCTGCCATGTATGGGTTGTTCACGTCATACAGTTGATTCTACTAAATATTCATCCACCTGGATATGAGGAGTTGTGTGGTTGAAACAAATACATGGCATTACCCAGCTCTGATGAAAACCTAACAATAATAAACCATTCATTGACAGAGGGTCTTATAGTTACATAGTTAGAGTTCTGTCCAGAGGCTCTGGACAGAACTGATGCAAATAATGATTGAAACTCAGGTTGAATCAGAAGCTTGTGGACGGACACTGAAAGAATCTGATGACAGTTAAAATGAACAAAGGGGCGTGTTATTAGCTTTGCTGTATGTATATTTATAACCCAGTAGATTTGATCACATTTTC
>CM035783.1:55365452-55367952 GCA_020466265.1 Siphamia tubifer
TAAGCCAGGAACACAGAACGCTTAAGCCAGAAACACAGAACGCTTAAGCCAGAAACACAGAACGCTTAAGGAAGGAACACAGAACGCTAGGAAGGATATACAGGACGCTGGGCAGATAAACTGAATGTTGGGGCAGGGAAACAACTAACTGGGAAATACACAGACAGGGACAGAACGCAAGACTGGACAGACTTTAGACAGAACAAAACGGGGAAAACTAAAAACAAAAAGGGTCCCTTCAGCACTGGCGGAGTCCAGATGGTGGCAGGACCATTCTGTCACGGATCGGGGTGAGGTGAAAGGAGGACTCCATTGCACAGTACTGAAGGGCAAAATAATTTAATAACAAAACAACATAAAAACAAGACAAACACAACCTGGGGGTGGACGGCCAGAGTCCGTGGTGATGATGAGTGTCCGGGTTATGGTAATTGGGGAGATGGCAGCGATAGTCCGGGTTATGGAGGTGACATGTCTGAATGGTCCTGCACTGGCAGCTACAAGCCTTACTGCTTATATAGCCACCGATTAGGAACGGCTTGCAGCTGCGCAGTGCAGGACCAGGTGAGTGTGGAGATTGGGGGAAAGGTCACTGGAACGGAGGTCATGACAATGACCTTCCACAATAGGGTCCCAGGGGGTCAATGTGGACTTTTTATCTCATATTTTTAAATTTTTATTTCACAATTTTAAGTTTCTCATATTTTGGACTTTTTATCTCAGTTGTGACTTTCTATAGTTTCTATAAAACAGTAACTATGACCTGATCAAACACAATAACTCACTTTTAAAGACTTTAGATTTGACATATTTGACAAACTTTCATTTTAAACTAATATTTCATTCGCAAAAAAATGCAGTTTTTACTTTGTACTTTTACTTGATCAAAGCAGTATTTTCAGCCCAGTCGTTGTACTTGTACTGCAGTACAAGTACTGCAGTACTTGTACTGCAGTACTTGACACTCAGCTCAGTTCATCTGCAGTCGGACGTTATTATTAATGCATTAATTCAGGGGTGTCCAAATCCAGTCCTGGAGGGCCGGTGTCCTACATGTTTTAAATGTTTCCCTCTTCCATAACACCTGGAGGCCATTACATCATTATCAGTCTGATGAGGAGCTGATTATTATTGATTGATTGATTGATTGATTGATAGTCTTTATTTGAACTTAATTTAAAAGACAAAAACAAAATAAAAACAGATAATAATGATCACACTGCAAAAGAAAAAATATAAATAAAGAAAAGGAAAAAAGTGCATTTGTTATCATTATGAGTTTTACAAAAGTCCAAAAGGAATAGGAGGAAGCACAATGTTTATTTACTCCTACCCCCTAGTTCAACATCCCTACCACTAAACATAATCACATTGTTTCAATGTTTCTTAATTCATACATATATATATATATATATATATATATATATATATATATATATATATATATATACATACATTAACTCTTTAAGTGTCAGCGCTGATGCATTCTGAATGGATGATTTAGTTTAAATATTCAGAAAAATTCAACCATTTTCCTCTTAGTTTTGTGCCAAAAACGAAGTTTTTTTTTTTTTAATTATTTATTTTATTAAACATTTTTTTAAAGGCAAAATTAAAATCGCTGTTACCAAATTTCAATAGTAGTTTTCTTTCCACATTATTTGTCATTTTGTAAATACTTGTAAGTTTTTGTTGCTCATTTTGTTTATTTTTCAAATTTTTTATTGTAGTATTTTTCTTTGATTTTCTGCCATTTGTGTTTTACTTTGCTTATGTTACCAATTATTTTGTTAGTTCTCAGCAGTTAAAGGGTTAAACTGAATTACATGGAAGAAGGAAATATCTAAAACATGCAGGACACCGGCCCTCGAGGACTGGATCTGGACCCCCCTGCATTAATTCAACCACATCCTGATTAATGCTCGTTAAAAGAAGACGAGATGAAGCAGCAGCAGCTTCACTTTCATTTCATTTGTGCAGTAATGTTGTACTTTTTTACTTTTACTTCTTTAACGGAGGTGAATCAAAGGCGGAGCTTTATCTAAAATCCTTCATGTGATTCGATGAAGCATCTGTCCGTCATCTGGACACCACCTGTGGGTGTGGTTCTGTTCTGCCTCTTTCACCTGGTCCTTGACTGACACAACCAGGGGGTACCACAGTACCCACGGGCTTCTGCACTGGTACCATTTCTGCAGACACCACTGGACATGGAGGGGGTACATGGAGGTACTGCACGGGGTACGTGAACCTTTAAGATTCTTTAAAAAAAAAAAAGAGATAAAAGATAAAAAAGTCAAAATTATACAAATTAAATTCAGAAGCAAAACGTTAAAAATAAAATCATTGAATTTTCATCAAACACACAACAGCAAATTAGACATTAAAAACAGAAACACAAAGAATTTAAACAGAATTAGTGGAAGGTAATGGTTGTGTAAATACACACTCATAACCTCAGCTTCCATGTTTAACCCATATGACTTACTCGCTATTTTTG
>CM035783.1:55375452-55402952 GCA_020466265.1 Siphamia tubifer
TTCTCAAATGAGGGTCCGTGAAGCTTTTCAAAATTCTTAAAAAAAAATACAGACTGTATTTTCTGCACCGTAAGACGTGTTAAGTGAAGTCAAAATCATGAAATAAAAAATCTAAATCTGAGACAAAAAGTCGCATTTATTACATGAAAAGTAAAAATTGTGAAATAAAAAGTCAAAATTATTAGATAAAAAGTCAAAACTCCAGACACACAAGTGTGGAGTTGAATCAAACCAGGTCCAGGGTTAAAACCACCAATATAGTAATAAATAATAAATAATAAATAATAAATAAATGAAAAATGGTCCAAAAATATTTGTACTTTATACTCTTTACATTTATATAAATATATGTACTTTATACTCTTTACATTTATATAAATATATGTACTTTATACTCTTTACATTTATATAAATATATGTACTTTATACTCTTTACATTTATATAAATATATGTACTTTATACTCTTTATATTCTCAGAATAGTCTCATTACTTTTTCAAACTAAACAGTAGAAAAATAATTCAAAGGAAAATATCGCAGAAAAACTGAATGTATTTTATAATTTTTACTTTTTCTTTCACAATTTTGACTTTATCTCATATTTTGGCCTTTTTTTATGTCAGTTGTGACTTTCGTAACTTTCCTGGACAAACAGTAACTGTGACCTGATCAAACACTAACTCACTTTTAAACAACTTTATATATATTTAGAACTAAACAGATTTAACAGTAAGTAAAAAAAAAGTAGTGAATCAGGAAATAATGATGATGTAAATGTACAGTGGTTTTAAAAACACAAACTCACTTTTAAAGAATTTATTTTTTGTAGATATTTTTCACATTTATGTTTTTTCTGATTAAATAAATATTTAATTCATCGCAAAAAAATGCAGTTTTACTTTTTACTTTATTACAATTGCAATGTTGTACTTTTTTTTTACTTTTACTTGATTAAAGCAGTATTTTCACCGCAGTAGCTGTACTTGTACTGCAGTAGCCGTACTTGTACTGCAGTAGCCGTACTTGTACTGCAGTAGCCGTACTTGTACTGCAGTAGCCGTACTTGTACTGCAGTAGCCGTACTTGTACTGCAGTAGCTGTACTTGTACTGCAGTACTTCTGCTCAGTTCATCTGCAGCCGGACGCACACGACACATTTTTATTTCAAAGTATTATTTCATTAATTCAAACACATCTTTATTGATGCTCATTAAAAGGAGTCTTACACAGTATGAACAAACAAGTGGGGACACACTGTTGCAATCACTATATTCTGCATTAATAATAATAATAATAATAATAATAATAATAATAATAATAAAAGAGTCTAAAATGGGTTGAATTATGCAACTGCAACAGCATTAGCATCAGCAGCAGCAGCATCAGCAGCAGCCGCGGCAGCAGCAGCATTAGCATCAGCAGCAGCATTAGCATCAACAGCATTAGCATCAGCAGCATCAGCAGCAGCAGCATTAACATCAGCGGCATCAGCAGCAGCCGCAGCGGCGGCAGCAGCATTAGCATCAGCGGCATCAGCAGCAGCATTAGCATCAGCAGCATCAGCGGCATCAGCAGCATCAGCGGCAGCATCAGCAGCAGCATTAGCATTAGCAGCATCAGCAGCATTAGTGGCAGCAGCAGCAGACGAAGGCACATGTAATAACTTTTATTTCCTTTTGTAATAAACTACCCTAAAACATTCTCTAACACATTTTGCAGCATTATTTAATAAGTTATGACATGTAGAGAAGATTCTAAAATGCAACTTTTTTATTCTGTATAAATGTAATAACATGTAACATTATGTAATAATTGTAAAACACACTATTTGTTCATAGCAGCAGAACTTAATTAGAATTATTATTTTATTCATTACTCTCAGTACACTTTTCAAAGGTTCAATTAACAGACGCTGTGTTTCCATTATCATTGAAAATTCACAAAATGTAAATATCACTAAAAAACTGCTAATGGATTAAAAAAAACAAAAACACATATCAATAAAAAGTTTTTATTCTTTCCTCAGGTGTTTTTTCAGATGTTTCCATATTCTAATATATCAAAAAAGTGCAAAGGAAACACTTTTTCCACAGTTCCATGTCACAGGACATGACATACATGGTCACATGATCACTTCTCAGAGTATAAATGCAGCTGCAGTCGCTGTAACCATGACAACCATTGGCTGCTGGGACGACAGAACAAAGGCGGCCATCTTGGAGTGGTGATCAGGTGATTCCGACAGTTTACTTTATTATCTTTTTACATATTTAAAGTGTTTTTCAGATAAATATATTCTCTGTTCTGTAAAGTGTGAAGTGCAAGAACTGTGTAAAAAACACTTCATACATTTATAATTGTTAATTGTTGAACTTATTTACACTTAATATTTGGACCTGACACTGTGGGGACCACATGTACAGACCCTTATAATGTCACCAGATGATTTGTTTGACATGTTAGTGTCTTTAAAGAGTTCACCAGAGACTTTTACTGACCAGAGAATTAGCCCATTCATTCACTCTAACACTATCAGAGTGATGGTCAAACTGAAGCTGTTAAGGTGACAGCAGTGAAATGTGGAGGACGATATTTGACCAGAGTTACGACGCTCCTGCCTAGAACAACCGTCAATGGAAACACGTTCAAAGAGCAAATATACTCTGTCGAAATTTTAGGAATATCGATATCGTTTTACGAAAAACTGTAATGGAAACACAGCTAGAGGATCTTTTGTAAATTCCGTAAAAATTTTGTAAATACAGTTTGTCACCTCCATAACCCCTCATGTGTCTTGGTTCCCTTCTCACCATAACAGGGACATTTCTTTCACCACCACGGACTCTGGCTGACCAACCCTCAGGTTTTGTTTTTCGGTCTGTGTCTTTGTCATGATGTTGGTTCTGTTTTTTTATTAAACCTGTTCTTCCTTCAGCACCGGGCATCCGGGTCCTTCACCTCACCCCATCATTAACAGTAGACCTGTTATTCATTCACTCTCACATTCATACTTTGGTGGAGATAAACTACATATGTGACCCACCACCACCAAACCAGACATAAGTCACGCTGAGCCGTTCAGAGCTACAGCCAAATTTAGGCTGGAAGGTGATTTGTTATTAGTGTTTACACCTTATCAAAAAACGGTACCTTAACACCTCTATGTTCACTTCCTGTGGTCATTACATTGAAATCCAATCAATAAAGGTGTTTATTGAGTCAATTATTTAAGCGGTGACAAAAGTTCAGGTATTGCTGAGCAAAGACAAAGACGACTTCCACCTCTTTTCGCCGAACAAAACGATCTCCGTTCCGTGGGTAAACACCCAAGTGTTTGGTACGAGGTAAAAGCTTATATTGAATGTTCTGTCCAATGGTGTAAGCCAAATGATTATAATACGTCACACTTCTGTCCTATTATTATAATATATAAAACTTCTGTGACATGTCCATCAGAGTGTCCTTTAACATCTGTCAACAATTTGTGTCAATCGGATACAAATTATTATGCGTTGCTAAGGACTTCCTACCCCAAAACAGTCCAAAACTTTAACGGACAATATCTAAAAATATGCAAATTGTAAAATATGTCCAAATGTGGATATTAAAATGACCATAACTTTGGTTCTACTTGTGATAGAAACATCATTTTTTCACCATCTTAAACCTTAGTTTCCACTCTACCAAGATACACACATAACTCTGTTTGGATTTACACACACTTATGCCTGGTTTACTGGTGGGGGGTCACATATGTGGAGCAGAATGACAGAAGCTTCTGCCAAGTCACGCCCACGGCCGCTCGCACCAACAGCCAACATTCATTCATGAGTGTCAGTATCAGCACTGGAAGAGGGTGGTGGGGGGGGGGGGGGGGGGGTCATCTGAGCCAAAGCCTCAGCAGCACATGACCAGACACACGTCCACAACACTTACAAATGGAATCAATCATGATGTTGCTCAAATATGAACATGTGACCCTCACTAAGAATTAACAAATGTCACATTTATTTTACAGGACATGGTGCAGATCACAGAAACTAATACTTTAACGAATTACACTGGAAAAAAAAGTACTGGAAAAACAACTTTTTAAAAATATGTATCATACTTTTTAAATGATCATTAATCTCGCCCAACATTGGTCGTGCAGTGTTGATGCTGCGTTCACTGTCATTGGAAACTGTGACTCATTTACTGTGTAATATTTAATATCTTTATATTTATGCAAACACACAGGTGTCCATTTTACATTTTGTTGTGACACTAATGACAAGGCAGAGACGGCAGACGTATTTACGCTAAAGTGAAATAAACAAATTTTAGTTTAGTAAAAACTAAAATGAACTAAATAATCAATAAAATTTACAAAAATTCTGAAAATATTCAGTAAAATTTCACATTTTGAGCCCAGACTTATCTTGGAAACTCAATCCATCCATTATTTCAGACTTTTCTTTGTCACTAACACACGTGGGGACGTTTCATTAGTTTGATTCTAGAAGTAAATAAATACATTTGACTCGTACACCAGTGGAATCAAACACAGCAATAGTACCTGGTACCTGAGCTGAGCCGGTACCATGTGTTAAACCCAGCATATGTCTCTGGTCTGGGCTGGGACACCTCGGGGGGGTCCCTGGTCGAGCTGGAGGAGTCGTCTGAGCGGCCCCGCTTAGACCCCACGATCCAACCCCAAATAAACATTAAACAAATGGAACGAGTGGAAAATATCTTTCATTTGGCCGTTGTTTGTTTGTTTTCTTTTCCTTGAATTAAAAATTGAATTTAAATCAAACTTGTCGATGTCTATACGTCTGTCCTGTGATTAACTGGGGACATCTGGGAGTATCTGGGACGTGCTCCAGCGACCCCCATGATCCTAGTATAGAAGAAAAAGCAGGTTCAGAAAACGAATGAATGAATTAAATTAAAATCAAATTGGATTAAATATTCCCAGAATAGAAGAGGCTGTGAAAAAAAGGGACGATAGATACTCGTTACAACTTCATTATGCTTTGACTTTTTTTTTTCATCCTTTTCGAACTTTGCCAAATAAAAGCTGACGAAGCCCAGACCTGAGGGTGGGACGGTCTTTTCCAAACACACGACACCTGCGTTCGACCGTTGGGGGTCGACGACGCATCAGAGAAAAAAAAAACAAAACAAGTCTTACCTGGACTCTAAAAAAAAAAGACCTGAACGAACCCACGACGACTGTGATTATTGAAACACTCGACTGGTTTGTACGTTGGACATTTTTGTCTAATTTAACTAAGAGGAAACATTTCATCTGTCAACAGCAGTTTGAAAAAAAGCCAAATTTATTCACCAATTACACACATGATCCAACTGCAGCGTCCATGCCTTCAATCAAAGCTGACCTCCCACATGCTCCGCCCCCCCCCCACATGTCACAACTCATTACAGCAGAGCGTCCTGAGCGCTCCAGTGGGAGGGACGAGTCGACAGAGGAGGAAGTTTGTCATGTTTGGAACGTAAATACTCTGACCAAGCTTTGAAAAAAAGATTCATTCAAACAGAAATGAAAAAAAAACATGATACTCAGAAATTAACCATCACTTGTAATAAATGCTTCTATTTTTGGACAATTTCCTTTTTTACACAGAGAGACAGACGGACAGAGACAGAGAGACAGATGGACAGACAGATGGACAGACAGACGGATGGACAGATAGACAGACAGGTGGACAGACAGACTGACAGATGGACAGACAGGCGGACAGACAGAGAGACAGACAGACTGACAGATGGACAGACAGACTGACAGATGGACAGACAGGTGGACAGACAGAGAGACAGATGGACAGACAGATGGACAGACAGAGAGACAGATGGACAGACGGACAGACAGGCGGACAGACAGAGAGACAGATGGACAGACAGATGGACAGACAGACGGGCAGACAGACAGAGAGACAGACAGATGGACAGACAGGTGGACAGACAGAGAGACAGATGGACAGACAGAGAGACAGATGGACAGACAGAGAGACAGATGGACAGACAGATGGACAGACAGGTGGACAGACAGATGGACAGATGGACAGACAGATGGACAGACAGAGAGACAGATGGACAGACAGATGGACAGATGGACAGATGGACAGACAGATATAAGAGTTCATTTTTAGACAAACCCTTATGAAAAACAAATATATTTTTCCATATATTGATTATCAATACATTACTTCCTGAAAGTTAAGATAAAAAAAATATATGTATATGATCAACAGAAAAATATATTGTGTCTATTTATTACAATATAGTTACAAATACAGAAGGAAATGATGCAAACATGACAATATATGGAATTATATATTTAATAATGCACTTCATAACATATGTGGAAATAAGAAACAAAAAAGAGAAAATTCCAAGGAACTCTCTTATAAGTGAAAATTTAAAAAGTCTTTACTAAATTGGCTTGGTTATAAAAACATACACAATCCTATAAAGAAAAAAAAAACTAACACGTTTCGGCATCAAAGCCTTCATCAGGGAGTTAAAACTATTTATGTGGAAATAGAGTTTCAATAAAATTATCAGTAAAATATATTTCAGTTTGTCTTCAGATCAATATATGTTTTTCTATTTGTCAATATATGATCAAACCATATATTACATCATATACTACTACTACTACTACCATATATGGGAATATAAGTATTATATACGACCATAAAAATGTGTTTTCTGTTTTAACATCATTATTTTTTGACATTTTCATTTGAATTATTTCCTTTTCTGCTTTCGGGGAAAAGACATGACGTTGACTGGAACATAAAGGTGTTCAGTGTTCTGACCGACGCCACTAAACCCACCGACGCCAAAACTCTGTCAAATGTCATTAACAGGAAAACACATCTGGACCAAGAAGTTTCTAGAACGAGAATGTTTGTGTCAGAAAAAAAGACTTTACACTAAAAATAGAAATATGACCAAGAGAAGGGAAGTACCTACGTAAAAGTACTTCATTACTGTACTTAAGTAGATTTTTTTAGGTATCTGTACTTTACTAGAGTATTTATTTTTCTGGAAACATTTTACTTTATACTCTTTAAATTTATATAAACAACTGTACTTTATACTTTTTCAATTTAAACAAATGTGACAGTAGAAAAATAATTTGAGAGAAACTGACTTTATATATAATAATAATAATATTATTATTATTATTATTATTATTATTATTATTATTATTAGTATTATTATTATTATTATTATTATTATTATTATTATTATTATTATTATTATTATTATTATTATTGTTATTATTATTATTATTAATAACAACAACAATAATAATAATAATAATAATAATAATAATAATAATAATAATAATAATAATAATAATAATAATAATAATAATAATAATAATAATAATAATAATAATAACCTCATGACTCATAATTATCCATTTCTCATATTCATCACTTTTTCAAAAATCAAACTGATGACTTGGTCTCAATAGTGACTTTTTAATCCTTATTTTTATTACATTTTCAGACGTTCAGTCCTTCTGTAAAGATAATGGGTTAATTGTGTTTCAATTTTAAATCAGATTCATCATGATGATGGATGAATCTGTGTTAATGTGTTTATTTCGACACCACTAATGTAGATTGATATGATCTGTTTTTTTCTCTGTTCATTAATACTGGCTCCAAGTATTAGTTTTAAATTGCATGGATTATTAACACTTTACATAATGGATCAATAATAAGGTGGTAATTCAATGGTAATAATGATTATATATATATATATATATATATATATATATATATATATATATATATATATATATATATATATAATTTTCACATCCTTTTGACAGTGTTCCTTGCAGATTTTTGGATTAACTATAATATTAAATAATAGAAATATATTTTATCAGAATAACCTTTTTTTATTTTAATATTTATTCTTAAAATAGAAAATGTTTCCAAACTTGTGTCATAACATTTGGTTTTAATTTTTACACCCACATTGATTTAACATAGTTTAATTAAGTGATTAATTAATTAATTCAAAACCACAGAGATTTTTTTTTAAATGCATAATTAAATTTTCTTTTTTAAATCTACATATCACTTCTTTAAAATCATTAATTCCATTTTATTAACCTGCTCTTGTTTCTTCTGCTTCAGTTGATTAAATAGTTGTTTCAATTAAATGAATTCATTCAAGAAAAAAAGAAATTTGTGTCTGAGGAGGTTTAATTTGAACAGAAAACAACAATGTTTTATTTTGTAATGTTAGAATAATACACCTTTTATTTTGTAATGTTAGAATAATACACCTTTTATTTTGTAATGTTAGAATAATACACCTTTTATTTTGTAATGTTAGAATAATACATCTTTTATTTTGTAATGTTAGAATAATACACCTTTTATTTTGTAATGTTAGAATAATACACCTTTTATTTTGTAATGTTAGAATAATACACCTTTTATTTTGTAATGTTAGAATAATACACTTTTTGTGGAAACAGATATTAAACAAACACTTTTGAGATGTTTATGCCTGGAGAAGAATCGTTTCTAGACGATTCTATTGGAGGAAAAATGTCTTTGTTTATAAACTATTTAAGGTTCTGATGTCAATGAACGTCAACAGTGAGAAGAAAAATATGTTAAAGTGAGTCTGAAAAAGAAACTACTGACCTCTGACCTATGTCTGATCATTATGAAAACACATTTTTGGGGACTGTGACCTTTGACCTTTACTAGAATAGAACAGAAAATAGAATAGAATAAAGTAGAATAGAAATTACTAGAACAGAACACACCTGTTAAAAAAAATATTAAATATAAAACTAAATAATGTACTTTTGAAAAATATGCAGTTTAAATATCTATTCAATTCAATTCAATTTTATTTATAAAGCCCTAAATCACAACAAAGTCGTCTCAAAGGGTTTTACAAAAACACAATCAACTACAGAAATACATGAAAAAGTCCCAAGCATCCCCTGTCCTTAGACCCTCCCCCTGTCCTTAGACCCTCCCCCTGTCCTTAGACCCTCCCCCTGTCCTTAGACCCTCCTTCTCGACAAGAAAAAACTCCAAAACCCAGTGGGAAAAAGAAGAAATCTCGAGGAGAACCACATTGAAGGACAGATCCACTCCCATGGACGGACAGACTATAGATGAACGTCCATTTATAAATGCAGGAAGGGGGGCTGGTCCAAACAGGTAGGGGCAGTGGTCCGGGGTCACAGGTCGGCACAGGCGAGATACTGCAGATCCTGTCGTCCATGGCTCCCGTGCAGGCACTGTCAGGAGAGCCACCACTCCCCCCAGGGGGGGAGGGGGGAAAGGGGACACCAGGTGACTAGTCATGAACAGACTTGGTATGAAAGATATGTTATAAAAATGACAGAAACAGGTGTGAGAGAGAGAAAGAGAAGGAAGAACTCAGTGTCTGTACTTCCCCCAGCATTCTAACTCCTAGGGCAGCCTAGACTGAACTGTGACTCATACATCATGTATACATGATATATGAGTCACATCATTTTTAACTAACCTGACCATAGTCTTTCTCGAACAGGAATGTTTTAAGCCTAATTTTAAATGTAGAGACTGTGTCGGCATCTTTAATATTAAAGGGAAGATGATTCCATAAGACAGTAACCATGATAACTAAAGGCTCTAGCTCCTACTGTACTTTTAGAAACCCTAGGAACTTTCAATAAACCTGCATTCTGAGAACGAAGGGTTCTATTGGGTTGGTACGGAACCAGATCATCTTTAAGATAAGAGGGGCCCATACCATTAACCCCTGACCTCTGACCCCTAACCCTAACCCATACCATTAATGGCTACTACTACTGTATGAAAGTTTAGAAAAATAAAAATACTATTAAAATGTGTAAAAGAGTTATTTGGTAAAGTTTGTATAGCTCTTTACACACACACACACACACACACACACACACACACACACACACAAAAGCCTCTGCTAACAAAAATTCCAAATTACTAAAAACCTTAATATTTTGTCTCTGAAAACAAAATAAAATTATATTTACGAAAAAACTAAAACCACCCAGACATAAATACAGTTCATTCCTGTACCAACTACGTAATTTACATAAATACGTCAGGTACGTAGCATCCCATTGGCTATGAGGGAGTTACCCATGATGCTTTTCTTTACCCTTTGACCCTCATTCATCACAGAGCGGCTGCTGTGTCTCCATGGTAACACAGTCATTTCTCCACCTAGACCAGTGGTGCACAAGAGTATATGACCCACACACTATCATCAACTTAAACACAACTGGTCCAAACCTGGACTCCATGGACCGTTTACTGCAGAGTGTCCCCACAGATGTAGAGGCAACAGAGGCTGCATCTGAGGAGGAAGTAGAAGGAGGAAGTAGAAGGAAGTAGAAGTAGGAAGGAAGTAGAAGGAGGAAGTAGAAGGAAGGAAGTAGAAGGAGGAAGGAAGTAGAAGGAGGAAGTAGAAGGAAGTACAAGAAGGAAGGAAGTAGAAGGAAGTAGAAGGAGGAAGTAGAAGGAGGAAGTAGAAGGAAGGAAGTAGAAGGAAGTAGAAGGAGGAAGTAGAAGGAGGAAGTAGAAGGAAGTAGAAGGTACGTCGCAGGTACGTCACATATTTGCACACCTCTCCAAAAATGTAACATCAAGTAGAGAAGTAGAGGCGGTTGTCACAGTGGATTTACAGCTAAGCTAACAGCTAACCCCTTTCTACTGCTGCTGCCCAACGTACGCTCAGTGGAAACAAAGTGGCCTACCTGAAGCTTTAAACACCAAACCTGATCCACCAGACTGGTGCATCCTCATCCTCATCCAGACCTGGATCAAGTCATTAGCCTGGATGTGCTAACAATATTCAGCTCAGACAGAAGCCATGCTCTCACAGGTAAAACCTGCTGTGGTGGTGTTTGTATCGACACTAACAACAGCTGCTGTTAGCCTGGACGGGCTAACATCTAACTCTACAGTTTCTTTTAACACATATTTCAAGCACAATCTGGAATTTTCTATAAACTTTAAAGGGGTTGAGGGGTAGTGTTGGTGGGCTTGGAATGAATAAATGTGACTGTTTATGAAAATTTCACAGTACGAAAACACTTCTGGAACTAATTAATTTCGCAAGTAGAGGTATGATTGTATATATATATATATATATATATATATATATATATATATATATATATATATATATATATATATATATATGTGGTGTGTGTGTGTGTGTGTGTGTGTGTGTGTGTTTTGTTTTGTTTTTTCCCTCAAAGTGCTTCACATGAGTGATCCATTACTCATTCACTCTCACATGCTCCCTCTGGTGGTGGTAAACTACATATGTATCCACAGTTGTCCTGGGACAAACTAGCCATTTTGCACCTCTGGCCCCTCCCACCACCAAACATTCATACACCAGTGTGAGTGACACTGGAGGCAAGAGGGTGAAGTGTCTTTTCCCAAGGACACAACGGACTGACTAGGACAGAGTGGGAATCGAGCCACCAACTCTTCAGTGACTGGATGACCTGCTCTACCAACTGAGCCGCCGAAAAATAAACACCAAAACTTTTCAACTTTAACTTTTTTAACTTAAAACTTTCAAATTTGAACGCAAAAATAAACACAGAGATCAACTAGACCAGTGGTAGAGTTCAGACCTCAGTGAAGCAGCACCAGTCTGTGCTAATGCTAACGCTAACACATTAAACTAGATCAGTGGTAGAGTTCAGACCTCAGTGAAGCAGCACCAGTCTGTGCTAATGCTAACGCTAACACATTAAACTAGATCAGTGGTAGAGTTCAGACCTCAGTGAAGCAGCACCAGTCTGTGCTAATGCTAATGATAACCCTGACCCCTGACCTCTTAACCTGTGTTCATCAGGTCCTCACAGCTTCCTGTTATCAATAATCTATCAATAATCAAATCAATAAGTGTGTGTGTGTGTTTAAAACAGTTGAATGGTATAGGAAGCCCCCAAAGCTCTTCTGGGGGACCTGACCTTTGACCCCTAACCCTAACTGGGTAATGACATGTTACTGTGGTTAAAGATGTTAATGATACCAACAAAAACTAATATTGGATCAATAACTTTCTAATGAAAGAATCAGAATTTAAATCGGAGGAGGTGACAGACTGGAAAAATAAACTACGTTTTAAACAAATTGTTTAAAAAAGGAAAATTTCGACAAAGTGATCAGTTTTGTGCCAAATGTTTAGATCCATCTAATGGATCAATGACAATTTAAATCTGTTGAAATGACAAGAGAAATTTTAGTGAATTGTAGACGATGACGACGGATGAACTGGGCCCAGATAAGCTGATAGGACCACTACCTCACATTAAGGTAAAAAAGGTCAAAGGTCATATTTGGACTCTCCAAAGTCTGAACATTTTTAACAAACACATGCTTTAGACCAGTGGTCCCCAAACTAGGGCCCGCCTCCACATTTGGTCCGGCCCCCTGAACAATACCAGAGACCATTTAGACTTTTTTATATGTGTGTATTAGTATTTGATATTAAAGTTGGACTTTTACAATAAAATGTTCCTTAGTTCTGAACTATTTTCATTATTAATGAAGCAGAGAGTGTGGGGTTGTCTCCAGGATTTGGTTCAGAGTGACAAGGTGTGGGTTGTGGTTCTGATTAAAGAACACAGATACAGATGTCCTCATTAAAGGTTTATTTACTGTGGTCTGTAATAACACTAGCCTAGGATCTAGTCTGTCCCCAGTGGCCGCAAATGGTATTTGCTACGGGGAGACAGACTAGACAGCCTCGGATCTGAAAATCCAAAATGGACCGGGCCAATCAAATCGTGAGGGGCGGGATTGGAGCCCGCCCTGCCTCATGACGACACAAATACGACATGTAATGTTGTAGTCGCCGAGACGTAGCAGCTAGCACACCAAAGAGAAGAAGAAGGCGTAGCTGCTAGCTAGCACACATTGCCGTAACACCAGTTGCTAGCTGGTAGACAACATGGCTCATCACCAGGAACAACCATTCGAGCTGGCTTTGGCAGCAACGCTAGGTGATTTAAAATTACAGTTTTCCCTTATGGCATCTACACACAGTAATAAACCAGGAATAGATGAATAAAAAAGAGAAAAAGATGCAGAGATGGTGAACTTAGCACAGTTACCTACAACACAGAGGCTAATAAAACACGCACTATGTTCATAACATCAGTGGTGCGTTCAACAGCGTGGGACATTTGAACACTTACAGAAAAGGAGTTATTCCTGAACAAATATAAACAAACAATCAAATAAACAGTTAAACTGTGTGGGCTTTCTAACAATTAACTATTATTAACTAGTTTAACACAATAACTTTGACAGATGCTCATATGAGTCATTTAAGTCACAGATTCTGCTCTGACAACTAAGATGAACTTTGACCTGTTAAGATGAAGAAGTTTATGTTCTATGGACCTTTGTTCTGTGAAGAACCCAAAGAGGGTTATTTATTTCATAAATAGTGTTATTTATTTTCTGACTTTTGTTCTGTGTAGACTCCAGAAAGGGTTATTTGATTGTGGCTTTCTGGAAAAACATTCTTCTTTTTTTTTTTTACATTTATCCACTCCTGCATTCATCACACTTTTTCTGTTACAAACTGACCCCGGCCCCTCATCTGAGAAGGAAAAGTTATGTGGCCCTCACAGGAAATAGTTTGGGGTCCCCTGCTTTAGACCTTTGAGTATAAACAATAAGACCACTACCACCGAACAAATACTGGATGTACAGTAAAACTATTATTTACCTTTTAAATTACTCTGACAATAGTAATACACACACACACACACACACATATATATATGTATATGTATATATATATATATATATATATATATATATATATATATATATATATATATATATATATATATATATACTGTATATATATATATATACTGTATATATATATATACACACATATATATATATAAAAAAAAAAAAAAAGTTCCTCTCGCCCCACCTGGGCGGTGTCTCCTTCAGACTCGGGTCCTCTATCAGAGGCCCCTCCCACCTGGGCGGTGTCTCCTTCAGACTCGGGTCCTCTACCAGAGGCCCCTCCCACCTGGGCGGTGTCTCCTTCAGAATCGGGTCCTCTACCAGAGGCCCCTCCCACCTGGGCGGTGTCTCCTTCAGACTTGGGTCCTCTACCAGAGGCCCCTCCCACCTGGGCGGTGTCTCCTTCAGACTCGGGTCCTCTACCAGAGGCCCCTCCCACCTGGGCGGTGTCTCCTTCAGACTCGGGTCCTCTACCAGAGGCCCCTCCCACCTGGGCGGTGTCTCTATCAGACTCGGGTCCTCTACCAGAGGCCCCTCCCACCTGGGCGGTGTCTCCTTCAGACTCGGGTCCTCTACCAGAGGCCCCTCCCACCTGGGCGGTGTCTCCTTCAGACTCGGGTCCTCTACCAGAGGCCCCTCCCACCTGGGCGGTGTCTCCTTCAGGCTCAGGTCCTCTACCAGAGGCCCCTCCCACCTGGGCGGTGTCTCCTTCAGACTCGGGTCCTCTACCAGAGGTCTGGGAGCCTGAGGGTTCTGTGCAGGATCTTAGCTGTTCCTAACAATGTTCTCTTTTGGACACAGATCTCTGATGTTGTTCCTGGTATCTGCTGGAGACATTGTCCCAGCTTGGGGGTCACTGCCCCTAGTGCCCCCATCACTACTGGTACCACTGTTGCCTTCACACTCCACATTTTCTCTAACTCTTCTTTCAGCCCTTGGTATTTCTCTTCTCTTCTCATGTTCTTTCTTTCTCATGTTGCTATCACTGGGGACTGCTACATCTATCACCACCACTGTCTTCTCATGTTTATCCACCACCACTATGTCAGGCTGATTGGCCATCACCATCTTGTCAGTCTGGATCTGGAAGTCCCACAGGTTCTTGGCCTGTTTGTTCTCTGTCACCTTTGGGGGGTTCTCCCATCTTGACCCTTGACCTCCAGTCCATACTCTTTACAGATGTTACTGTACAGTATGTCCGCTACCTGGTTATGCCTCTCCATGTATGCCTTGCCTGCCACCAAGTGCTCTGGTGTTCAGGGCTTGTTCTTGTGCAGCCATGAGTAGCGCCTCTGTGCTGTCCTTTAGTCCAGCCTTTTCCAGACACTGGTATGTCTTTTCCATATCAGCCACTTCCTCAATTTGTCGATGGTACACGCCATGCAAGGGTTTGTCCTTCCATGATAGCCCCTCTGGTTCCTCGACCTTACTGGGCTTTTGTTGCCTGAGGCATTCACTTAGCAGTTGGTCATTGGGGGCCATTTTCTTGATGTATTCCTGGAGGTTCACCGTTTCCTCCTGGACAGTAGTTCTGACACTTACTAGTCCTCGGCCCCCTTCCTTTCGCTTAGTGTACAGCCTCAGGACACTGGACTTGGGGTGGAACCCTCCATGCATGGTAAGGAGTTTCCTTGTCTTGATATCAGTGGCTTGTATCTCTTCCAGTGGCCAGGATATTATCCCAGCTGGGTATCTGATTACTGGCAGGGCATAGGTGTTAATGGCCTGGATCTTATTTTTGCCGTTCAGCTGACTTTTCAGGACCTGTCTTACCCTCTGTAGGTATTTGGCTGTGGCTGACTTCCGAGCTGCCTCCTCATGATTACCATTTGTCTGTGGGATCCCTAGGTATTTGTAACTTTCCTGCACATCTGTGATATTCCCTTCAGGTAGGTCAACCCCTTCAGTTGTGATCACCTTTCCTCTTCTAGATATCATCCGTCCACATTTATCTAGTCCCAATGACATCCCAATGTCTTTGCTGTAGATCCGGGTGAGGTGAATTAGGGAATCAATGTCACGCTCATTCTTGGCATACAGCTTGATGTCATCCATGTAGAGGAGGTGGTTGATGGATGTTCTACTTCGGAACTGGTATCCGAAGCCACTCTTTGAGATGATCTGGCTGAGGGGGTTTAGGCCTATGCAGAACAGCAGGGGGGACAGAGCATCTCCTTGGTAAATGCCACATCTGATGTTCACCTGTGCAATTGGCTTTGAGTTGGCCTCCAGAGTTGTCTTCCACAGCCTCATTGAGTTCTGGATGAATATATATATATATATGTATATATACATATATATATGTATATATATATATATATATATATATATATATATATATATATATATATATATATATATATATAAATATATGCATGCATACACACACACACACATTTATTTTTTTCCTTGTATATTTGTTTTATATTCTTTCTTTGGTGAAAATAAATGACATGAACTGAAGTGATCTGGGTTATTAAGAAAACATGTTAAATGGATAAATATCATCTCTGAAATTCAACTATTATGAGCTATATTTATGCTTCTTATTGTATTTGTCCAAATAAATGGAGCTGTATTTGTACCAGACATTAAAATAAACAATTAAAGAAAACAAAGGTGGTCGAATCATTTTATGACAAAGCAGCAGATGTTCAGTCAGTTCTGTTAAACACATTTTTATTTAAACTTTTATCTGTGTGGTTTATTAACCACAGTAAACAAACTAACAGTAAACACAAACAGTAAACACTAACCAGCAGTAAACACAAACTAAGAGTAAACACAAACAGTAAACACTAACCAACAATAAACCCTAACCAAGAGTAAACACTAAGAGTAAACACCAACAGTAAACACTAACAGTAAACACCAACAGTAAACACTAACAGTAAACACCAACAGTAAACACTAACAGTAAACACCAACAGTAAACACTAAGAGTAAACACCAACAGTAAACACTAACAGTAAACACCAACAGTAAACACTAACAGTAAACACTAACAGTAAACACTAAGAGTAAACACCAACAGTAAACACTAACAGTAAACACTAACAGTAAACACTAAGAGTAAACACCAACAGTAAACACCAACAGTAAACACTAACAGTAAACACTAAGAGTAAACACCAACAGTAAACACTAAGAGTAAACACCAACAGTAAACACTAACAGTAAACACCAACAGTAAACACCAACAGTAAACACTAACAGTAAACACTAACAGTAAACACTAACAGTAAACACCAACAGTAAACACTAACAGTAAACACTAACAGTAAACACTCACAGTAAACACCAACAGTAAACACTAAGAGTAAACACCAACAGTAAACACTAACAGTAAACACCAACAGTAAACACTAACAGTAAACACCAACAGTAAACACTAACAGTAAACACCAACAGTAAACACTAAGAGTAAACACCAACAGTAAACACTAACAGTAAACACCAACAGTAAACACTAACAGTAAACACTAACAGTAAACACTAAGAGTAAACACCAACAGTAAACACTAACAGTAAACACTAACAGTAAACACTAAGAGTAAACACCAACAGTAAACACCAACAGTAAACACTAACAGTAAACACTAAGAGTAAACACCAACAGTAAACACTAAGAGTAAACACCAACAGTAAACACTAACAGTAAACACCAACAGTAAACACTAACAGTAAACACTAACAGTAAACACTAACAGTAAACACCAACAGTAAACACTAACAGTAAACACTAACAGTAAACACTCACAGTAAACACCAACAGTAAACACTAAGAGTAAACACCAACAGTAAACACTAACAGTAAACACCAACAGTAAACACTAACAGTAAACACCAACAGTAAACACTAACAGTAAACACCAACAGTAAACACTAAGAGTAAACACCAACAGTAAACACTAACAGTAAACACCAACAGTAAACACTAACAGTAAACACTAACAGTAAACACTAAGAGTAAACACCAACAGTAAACACTAACAGTAAACACTAACAGTAAACACTAACAGTAAACACTAACAGTAAACACTAAGAGTAAACACCAACAGTAAACACTAACAGTAAACACCAACAGTAAACACTAACAGTAAACACTAACAGTAAACACTAACAGTAAACACTAACAGTAAACACCAACAGTAAACACTAACAGTAAACACCAACAGTAAACACCAACAGTAAACACTAAGAGTAAACACCAACAGTAAACACTAAGAGTAAACACCAACAGTAAACACTAAGAGTAAACACCAACAGTAAACACTAACAGTAAACACCAACAGTAAACACTAACAGTAAACACTAACAGTAAACACTAACAGTAAACACTAAGAGTAAACACCAACAGTAAACACTAACAGTAAACACTAACAGTAAACACTAACAGTAAACACATGACATCATAGAACAGTGACACAGATTCTCTACAGTTTGTTTAGTTGTTTAGTTTCAATATTCATGATTACATTTTTTCTATTTTCAATATTTCATAAACTCTACTTGATCCAAACAAACTTTAAATATATAGAAACTATTGTGAAAATTCAAAACTGTCTTTTTAAAATTATGTTTATTAGTAAATTCTTTGTATTTTAATTCCTCTTAGTTTTATGAAGATCAGTGTTTGTCACGTAACAGTGAGTCATTAAGTGAAACTATCTGCACATATTAACTTGTTAATGAGCCTAATTAATTTGTGTGGTGGGTAAACAGCTGTCGACGCTCTACAGGGAACACACACACACACACACACACGTTTGTAATCATCACTTCCAGCTAAAGTACTCATTGGGTAGTGAGTGTAAACACCCCCCAAAAAAGTATAAAAAAAAATAAAATTATATAAATAAAATGAATACAAATAAAATAAGTAAAACTAAGAAAACTAACTAAAAACAGAACATTTCCCTCCTTTGGGGGGTGGGGTAATAAAAAAGAACTCCCATAGCGGTATATGAAGATCATCATCAGTCCACAGCTCTTCTACTGACAACACAAACTGACTCTGTCTGAACTATTATCAAATTAATTAAGATGTGCAGCATGTGTTGAGTGTGTGTGTGTGTGTGAAGCATGGGACTCCTGGGTCAGACACACTGACACGTTTCATTCTAATCTCTCTCTTTCTCTCTCTCTCCCTCTCTCTCTCTCTCTCTCCCTCTCTCTCTCTCTCTCTCTCTCTTCTCTCTCTCCTCTCTCTCTCTCTCTCTCTCTCTCTTTCTCTCTCTCTCTCTCTCTCTCTCTCTCTTCTCTCTCTCTCTCCCTCTCTCTCTCTCTCATCTCTCTCTCTCTTCCCTCTCTCTCTCTCCTCTCCTCTCTCTCTCTCATATGCTGTGTTTTGATCGTTGAACGATCGTTCAATGAACGTGTTCAGGTACAACACTCGTTTTCACATTAATGTATTATTGTATTTCCTGGATGATATTTTCATATGTTTTGAACCATGAGGTTTAAACACAGTCACTGTTAGGAAATAAAATGTGTTCAGATTCAACATGTAACTACATTTACAGTTGAATCCTTCTGTACATGCAGTAAATATAGCATTTTTAAACATATCTGTGACTTATAACCCGGTGCAGCTTGTATATTCAAATTTTTTTTAAATAAAGTTGATACACCCCACACTGACTCCGCCCCACTCTTCTGACTCCGCCCCTTTACTCTGGTGCACCCACACTGACTCCGCCCCTCTCTTCTGACTCCGCCCCTTTACTCTGGTGCACCCACACTGACTCCGCCCCTCTCTTCTGACTCCGCCCCTTTACTCTGGTGCACCCACACTGACTCCGCCCCTCTCTTCTGACTCCGCCCCTTTACTCTGGTGCACCCACACTGACTTACCCCCCACAGTGTCCTGTGAGCCAGTTTTGGTCTGGTTCTGGTCAAAGCCAAAGTAGTCCCGGCAGGTTTCCTGGGGTCAAAAAAATAAAATGTGTTTCTTCTCAAAACAGTATGTGTTGGATGAGTGATTTATTTACATAATAAAACTGTCACTGAACTAAAACTCACACCTGAACCACAACGATGACAGAAACAAAAACCAAACTAACCCTGGTGGTCGATCAGGTTCTGGTGAGCAGAGATCTGAGAACACGTCTGTGTTATGGAGGAAACTAAAGTCAATGGTTCCACAACTGGAACTGCAGCTTCACTGCTTAAATAACTGCAAATAAAAACGACCTGCAGCTGCACAGTGTGGACCACTGGAGGAAATGTCATGACAACACCTGGAAATGATAATAGATAAATAAAAAGTGAAAATGATGAGATAAAAAGTGAAAATGATGAGACACAAAGTGAAAATGATGTGATAAAAAATGAAAATGAAGAGATAAACAGTGAAAATGATGAGATAAAAAATGAAAATGATGAGATAAAAAAATGAAATGACGAAATAAAAAGTGAAAATAATGAGATAAAAAGTGAAAATGATGAGATAAAAAATGAAAATGACGAGATAAAAAGTGAAAAATAATGAGATAAAAAGTGAAAATGATGAGATAAAAAATGAAAATGATGAGATAAAAAGTGAAAATGATGAGATAAAAAGTGAAAAATGATGAGATAAAAAATGAAAATGATGAGATAAAAAATGAAAATGATGAGATAAAAAGTGAAAATGATGAGATAAAAAATGAAAATGATGAGATAAAAAGTGAAAATGATGAGACACAAAGTGAAAATGATGTGATAAAAATGAAAATGAAGAGATAAACAGTGAAAATGATGAGATAAAAAATGAAAATGATGAGATTAAAAAGTGAAAATGATGAGACACAAAGTGAAAATGATGTGATAAAAAATGAAAATGAAGAGATAAACAGTGAAAATGATGAGATAAAAAATGAAAATGATGAGATAAAAAATGGAAAATGACGAGATAAAAAGTGAAAATAATGAGATAAAAGTGAAAATGATGAGATAAAAATGAAAATGACGAGATAAAAAGTGAAAATAATGAGATAAAAAGTGAAAATGATGAGATAAAAAAATGAAAATGATGAGATAAAAAATGAAAATGATGAGATAAAAAGTGAAAATGATGAGATAAAAAATGAAAATGATGAGATAAAAATGAAAATGATGAGATAAAAAATGAAAATGATGAGATAAAAAGTGAAAATGATGAGATAAAAAATGAAAATGATGAGATAAAAAATGAAAATGATGAGATAAAAAGTGAAAATGATGAGATAAAAAGTGAAAATGATGAGATAAAAAATGAAAATGATGAGATAAAAAATGAAAATGATGAGATAAAAAGTGAAAATGATGAGACACAAAGTGAAAATGATGTGATAAAAAATGAAATGATGAGATAAAAAGTGAAAATAATGAGATAAAAAGTGAAAATGATGAGATAAAAAGTGAAAATAATGAGATAAAAAGTGAAAATGATGAGATAAAAAGTGAAAATGATGAGATAAAAAATGAAAATGATGAGATAAAAAATGAAAATAATGAGATAAAAAGTGAAATGATGAGACACAGAGTGAAAATGATGTGATAAAAAATGAAAATGAAGAGATAAAAAGTGAAAATGATGAGATAAAAAGTGAAAATGATGAGATAAAAAATGAAAATGATGAGATAAAAAATGAAAATGATGAGATAAAAAATGAAAATGATGAGATAAAAAATGAAAATGATGAGATAAAAAGTGAAAATGATGAGATACAAAATGAAAATGATGAGATACAAAGTGAAAATGATGAGATAAAAAATGAAAATGATGAGATAAAAAGTGAAAATGATGAGATACAAAGTGAAAATGATGAGATACAAAGTGAAAATGATGAGATACAAAATGAAAATGATTAGATACAAAGTGAAAATGATGAGATACAAAATGAAAATGATGAGATACAAAGTGAAAATGATGAGATAAAAAATGAAAATGATGTGATAAAAAGTGAAAATAATGAGATAAAAAGTGAAAATGATGAGATACAAAGTGAAAATGATGAGATAAAAAATGAAAATGATGAGATAAAAAATGAAAATGATGAGATAAAAATGAAAATGATGAGATAAAAATGAAAAATGATGAGATAAAAAGTGAGATAAAAAACAGATTTCTTAAATGTAATGTTCTGTATTTTAGTGCATGTTAAGGTGACCTGTTTGACAAATCCTAACCTCATGACATAGATATAGAACACTATACACTATATCAGTATGTTAGCATGTTAGCATGTTAGCATGTCCAGCCTCAAGTGCCACAGCCGCCATCTTGGTACAAGGTCCATATGTTTGTCACACTATCAGGGAAGATATTGTCAAGTGATGATCAGGTAAGAAGTGTTACGCCATATAAAGATGGCACTGATTAAAGTCAAACATTCATTCCAAACATCAGCTTCCATCATCACATCATTAAACTCTTCTTCTATCACAGCTGGTTTCACTCAGTTTGTGGAACATGTCTGACTCATTTAAAATGATTTTTAATGGAATATTTACTGAATATTGTACAACTGAGGATCAAGAAATATAAAGATATTATGGGAAACACTGGTTCATTTAACACTGGTCCGTAAGGAAATGATTCTGGAATTAAATTAATGTAAACAAATGTCTGCACATGTTTGTTCGTGATAAAGAAAATGAAAAGTCTGAAATGATGGTTGGATCAAGTTTCCAAGATAAGTCTGGTTCATTTTACTGAATATTTGGTCATTTCTGGTAATTTAACTGAATATTTTGTTAATTTTACTCGTTATTTTGGTAATTTTAGTTGATTTTACTGAATATTTTGATAACTTTTTTTTCATTTTACAAAATCTTTTCTTCATTTTTCTTAATATTTTTGTTAATTTCTTGTCATTTTAATGGATATTTTCTTCTTTTTAACTAATATTTTGGTACTTTTTGTTCATTTTACTGAATATTTTTGGTAATTTTTGTAAATTTTCTTACTTATTTTGCTAATTTTTTTGTAGTGTTGTCTCATTTCATTATTTTCTACAAATTCTTTAGCAAATATTTAGTTTTTACTCATTTTGATGGTTATGTCTGTCTGTCTGTCTATCTATCTATCTATCTATCTATCTATCTATCTATCTATCTATCTATCTATCTATCTATCTATCTGTCTGTCTATCTGTCTGTCTGTCTGTCTGTCTGTCTATCTATCTGTCTGTCTATCCACCCATCCATGAGTAAAAAAAATGAGGCAGACGTTCACATGTTTGTGTTTTACATCCTGTGGGAGAGCATTGAGTTTATATTTAAAATAGAAAATGAAGACTTTCCATAACTTATGGAACCTGTGCAGATGTATTTTTCTTTTTCCATCTTATGGATTATTCGCTGACAGACTCAGAACAACAGCCAAATCTCATTCCTGTTCCAATATCCCCCATCGTTTTCCTTTTCTGGAGGGAAGCGATGTCTTTCCAACACTGTAGGATTTATTCCCTGCTTCCTTCGACCATTTGTTTCCCTGGAAACCACACAGACTTAACCTCATGTGGTGCCACCTGTGGATTAGAAGATTGGGGGTTTTCTCTATGGCTCCATCAAACGTCTGTACGGTTACATCTGGCAGCGTCTCTGTATGTTTGCACACCTTCAGCTCCAGTTGCATTTGTTCTAATCCTCAGACAATATTCTAGAGGTTCATTCATGTCTAAATCTCTGCACAGCAGGTGTCATTTACTCTTTTATATACATGCTGACATACATACTTCTGCATCTCTGCTTTAAATCATATTTATCTAATCCATACCAATTTGTTAACGTTAATAAACAATCATGGCCATTCTCCAGAGTTAGTTATGGCGTTCCTCAAGGGTCAGTCCTTGGGCCTATTTTGTTTACATTATATATGCTCCCTTTAGGTAACATCGTTAGAAATCATATCATTAATTTTCATTGTTATGCAGATGACACACAGCTATATTTAGGAAGTACAGACACTGACTTCTTTTTCTCTCTCTCGTGTCTGTATTATAATTTCTATAACCTATCTGTTCATGGCTCGGACAAACAAACAAAGTTTACAGAGATAGCGCTGCCATCTCTGTAGAGGTGCCGCTGGTGGTGTGAGAATTCACACAAAACTGGAGATTTATGCTACTGCTAGTGGGAAATTGTAGAAGATGAACTTTTAAACTTCCTGGTAAGTAAATTGAAAACTATGAGCCATGATGACATCGTATTAATGACAGTGAACCACTTCAGATCTGAATGGATTGAGAACTCTAAGAGAGTGCTGTTTGAACTTTGCCTAAGCAGTCAGCAGAATGTGTCACACAAAAATGCCAGCAATGTTAAAAGCTGCTTGAAACTGGTGAACAAGGCTGGTGAAAACTTCCCCATTTTGTATCTCACTACCTCGACCAACTACCGCCAGTGACTTTTCGTAGCCTGGATGTGTCGTGCCTCCTCGGTAGAATTGAACACCTTAGTGCAGAGATTATGAAGCAGGCTATGTCCGTACAAGCACGTGCCTGTGAGGATCTTTGTACGGTAACAGTGGATATAGCACAACGAATGTGTGCAGTTGAAAAGTTAAATTCCAATTATGGGGTGACTTCGACTGCTACCTGCAGGTGTGGGGAGAACCACGGACACTTCCAGTCAGGGCCTGGATTCTGCTACGCTGCCACCTGACAGGGCTGTGAACGCAACTGAAGGCACGACCAATGAAAATGGCATTGGACCTCCTAACTATGGATGAGTACTGAAGGAGGGCCGAGAATAAAAGCATGCCCTTGGAAAGCCCAGGACTGCTTTGCTGCATAAACCTAAACTGCATAGAAGAAGATGGCTGGGATTGTTGGGACCTGTGCTGGGGGGAACATACAGGCAATAACATCAAAGTCAGGGAGTGTCTTTGCTACACGTTTTCCACTTGACTTGGAACCAGGCGCACTGGTCAAATACTTGAAAAGTAAACTGGGCTGTGATGTGACATGTGACACTGTACATGCACGATTTGGCTCGTTCAAAGTTACCGCCATCTGCAAGGGAAGTTGGTGAAATGTATGAGTCACAGCTGTGGCCAGAGGGGACTTATGTGACGCTTCTAAATGGTAAATGTTTTGCATTTATATAGTTCTTTTCCACCTTCATGGTGCTCAAAGCGCTTTACATTAGCCTCTCATTCACCCATTCACACACACTCATACACCAGTAGTTTTCTAAGGTCTAAGGTCAGTCCTACTGGGGGCCTAAGTCAGGGTTCAGTGTCTTGCCCAAGGACACTTCGACATGTGGACAGCCAGAGCCAGGACGCGAACCGCCAACCTCTCGGTCATTGGGCGACCCACTCTACCAACTGGCGGCATTCTATGAGGTTTGTAAACCCAGGGCTGCCACAGATCCAGTGCATAGGAATATGGCGTCTGAAAACAGGACTTACATGTAGTTATGCTTGTGTGTAGGCCACGGGAGTTGTATCATACCACCCCTGTGGCCTACGCCTCGGACACGGGGCAGGTGACATAGCACAACGATTTGTAATCGACAAACTCGTGGAGAAAACTGACATTCTGTTCCTGCAGGAAACATTCTTAGTGAAGCAAGATCTAGATCGTCTGAACTCGGTTAATGAATCTTTTTATGAGGCTGGGGAATCTACTACAGATCTAAGAACTGGAATTCAAAGGGGTAGAATTCCCAGGGGAGTGGCCATCTTCTGGCATAAAAGATATGATCCCCTGATCAGAGGGGTGAGGCTGGATGTTGACTGGGCTATTGCCATCAAGGTTGAACACAATGATAAAGTTTTTGTTGTTTTGAATATGTATACACCCTATGAATGTACAAAAAATGAAGATGAATACATCAGCAGGCTGGGTTTCATTAGCTTGTTTATAATACCAGTCTGCATATACATCTTTGTTTATTGTTGGGGACATGAACGCTGATATTTCAGACATTACATTTGTGTTTGGACAGCATCTATTGGGGTTGTTGTGAGGACAATAAGCTGGTTCTATCCAGTAAAGTACTTCTGCCTATGGATAACTGTACATACACCAGTAACACCTGGCATACAACATTCTGGTTGCATCACTGTGGATGTCCAGCTGATGCTCATGGGTGTATTAAGAGAATGGACCGAATGTATGAGATGTCTACAAGTGATCACACACCTGTCTCTTTTGTGGTCAATACTATGTCAAGTCATGAAAATAATGTACTAAGTGGGAAAATAGACTGGACGAGGATGTCAGAAAGGCACCTTAATCATGACAAGGCATCGACTGGTAAGAGCCTTGGAGACATCGCTGTTCCATCTGATGTTCTGTTATGTGTTGATATTAACCGTAGAAATCTGTGTATACTAACTATATGACAAGATAATAGGATGTCTTATTAATGGTGGTAAGACTCTATGTAAAAATAAACAACATAATGTGAGGCTAGGGTGGAATGATCATGTAGCTCAACTCCATGTGGAGGCCAAAGAAGCAAGACATGGTCCTGAATGTGAACGCAAGAAATTGGCAAACATTCGTTATGAGTATGCAATACGTTTTATTAAAAAACATGAATTGGCTATGAGAGCTAACTCCATGGCAAAAAAGCTTCAGAGTAACAATATGAATGACTTCTGGAAAGAAGTGAAAGTCATTAATAATAGCAAAATGCCGCTGCTCTCTAGTGTTAATGGGGTCACAGGCTCCGAATAGATTGAAAAAGCCTGTGGGCTTGATCAGATAACGACAGAACATTTAAAACATGTTTGTCAGAGGGTACCAATCATGCTGTCAATGTGTTTTCCTGGTCTTTTAATGCATGGAATACCACCTGAAACAATCAGTTTTGTTAGTCCTGGTGATTAAAGACAAAACTGGCAACATTTCCAACATTGACAACTATCGACCTATTGCTCTGGCTACCATCATCTCCAAGGTGTTAGAAATGATTGCTTTAGAAAGGCTCAATGAATATGTTGACACAACTGACAACCACTTTGGTTTTAAGAGGAAACTGGGAACAGACCAGTGTGTTCATGCTCTCAAGGAAATTATAAACAAATAAAGGTGACATAATTCTTCTGTTTTTTTGTGCTTCCTTAATGTTTCTAAAGCTTTTGACAGGATACATCATTATTTCACAAACTTCAACAGCGAGGTGCTCCGTCCTACCTTTTAAGAATTTTACAATTCTGGTATACACATCAAACCATGCAAATAAGATGTGGCAGTAGCACATCTGAACCTTTCTATGTAACTAATGGGGTGAGGCAGGGTGGCATTTTATCACCTGTTTTATTCAATATATACATGGATGATTTATCCAAGAATCTAAGTCCATGTAAAACTGGGTGTATATCGGGTGACAGGTTAATTAATCATCTAATTCATGCCGATGATTTGGTTATTAAGTCCCCTTATAGTGCTGGGCTACAGCAACTGTCTAATGTGTGTTCCTGCTATGGACACTTATTTGACATTAAGTTTAACTATAAAAAATTGTCATCTTAATTGCCAGAACTAAGGAGGACCAAAAGCAAAAATGTCCCTTGTTTTACCTATAAAAGTGCGCTACCTGGGGCACATCATTACTGATGACTTGTGTGATGATGACGATATCCAGCGTCAGCGCACAGGCCAGTATGTTGGAACGCAGGTTCTATATGTGCACAGATGATGTTAAGGTCAATCTATTTAGAGCATATTGCACTCTTTTCTATACAGCACATCTATA
>CM035783.1:55410452-55415452 GCA_020466265.1 Siphamia tubifer
AATAAAAATGAGAAAACAACCCCCCCCCCCCCTCCCCCCATCAGTGAATGAGGCAGTAGTGGCGACGACAGCAGAATATTTATCCACAGTCTATCTGTACGTTGTTACAGTCTAGTGTGAACGTGTGGCTTTATCATGAATGACAGATTAGAGTCTGTGGGGATTTAAAATAAATAAATAAAAAAGCTCTGAGGCTGAATATAAGATGAAGGAGAGCACATTTCTGATATCCTGATAACCGCCAGGAAACAACCACATATCTATTAGAGCCACGGTTCTCAAACTAGGGTCCGCGGACCCCTAGGGGGACGTGGCGCATGTCCAGGGGGTACGCAAAATTATTCACGCTTTTGTTTTATTTTTGTTTTATTTTTATTTATTTTTGCTGTTTTATTTTGAAATGCGGAAGTTTTATTTTGTAGCGAGCGGGCGGAAGTAACAGCGCTGTTTGACGCCAGCTTGACTAAATTGAGACGGAGCGAGTCACAGGCTATTTTTAGCCACCCTGCAGCGAACATGGATCGATTTTTGTGTCCGCCAAGTTCCTCAAGAAGTGGTAAAAGAAATGACAATGAAAATGACAATGACAAAAACAAACGCCCTAACCCTAAAAAGAGAAAGTACATTGATAGTTATATTGAGTTTGACAAGATCATCCCTCTCATTAAGTCTCTGCCTGTCTGTCTGTCTGTCTGTCTGTCTGTCTGTCTGTCTGTCTGTCTGTCTGTCTGTCTGTCTGTCTGTCTGTCTGTCTGTCTTTCAGTGGCGGACTGGCACCAAAAAGAGGCCCTGGCAGTTTTGATAGAGAGGCCACATTGTCGGGCACAGGTTTTTTAGAGAATAACTCCACAATATTTGCACTTTTCCCAGACTCAGCCAATAAAGCCTTACGCTTCTTCTCTCTTTTCTTTTCTGCTCCACCCTTTTCTACTCGCCGTTTTCTCCCCCCTCGATCCATTTTATTTCATTCCGTATTGTTGACCTGCTCACATTACCCATCATTCAATTGTCATTTGATCCGTCATCTCACCAGGTCAACAATCGCGAGAAAATCCACTGACGACCGAAAAACATCCAAAAAACCTTATAACAGATTAGACATTAGATAAATTCAGGCTATTTGTCCTTTATAGGAAAACTGTCATTATTATTATTTATTTTAGTAGGTTATTATTTGTCAGGGTTAACTGGCTGTTTTGTTTGTTTGCTTTTTGCTTTTTTTTTGTGGCCGCCTTCAGCTCCACTTTATTATTTTTTTTATTATTTTTATTTATTCATTAATTGATTTGCGGCCGCCTATCGATGCAGCCGGTCCGCTTTATTTATTTATTCATTCATTCAGCCTAATCATTTGCGGCCGCCTATTGATGTGGCCGCTCCGCTTTATATTTTCATTTATTTATTTGTTTGTGATGCCGCCTGTTGTGGCCGTTTGGTGATGTGACCGAAAGCTGCGAACGGCCGCATCACCAAACAGCCACAGTGGCATTTGCCCACATTGCCTAATGGCCAGTCCGTCCCTGCTGTCTGTCACACACACACACACACACACACGGTTTTGTGTGTCTTTTGTTCCGTTTATTATTTTAAAATTATTTAAAATTGTTGTTTCTGAAGTGTTCATTTATATTATAATACCTGAAAATGTGGCTGGTTTGCACAAAAGCACTATTAAAAAAGGTTATCATTGTTTCATAATAATCATTGTTGAAGTGGGTTTTTATCATTTTCAGTATCGCCAGGATGAGGGGGGACATGGAAAAATTTCACCCCTACAAGGGGGACCTGGGCCAAAAAAGTTTGAGAAGTATTAGAGGATGTGATACAGTGGATCGATGTTTCCCAGAACCTCAGACCCATTCAGAGACAGAGGGGCTTGATCCTTTTAAACAGCTTTTCCAGACAGTAACACCAGGAACATTCTGGAATACCGAAGCTACGTTTATACATGAAAACAGATGCCAAAGTGTCGTCTCATCTTCACTTTTTCATTGGGCTTAAACATCTTTTCACGTCTATATATGTGACCCACCACCACCAAACCAGGCATAAGTCGCACTGAGCCGTTCAGAGCTACAGCCAAATTTAGGCTGGAAGGTGATTTGTTATTAGTGTTTACACCTTATCAAAAAACGGTACCTTAACACCTCTATGTTCACTTCCTGTGGTCATTACATTGAAATCCAATCAATAAAGGTGTTTATTGAGTCAATTATTTAAGCGGTGACAAAAGTTCAGGTATTGCTGAGCAAAGACAAAGACGACTTCCACCTCTTTTCGCTGAACAAAACGATCTCCGTTCCGTGGGTAAACACCCAAGTGTTTGGTACGAGGTAAAAGCTTATATTGAATGTTCTGTCCAATGGTGTAAGCCAAATGATTATAATACGTCACACTTCTGTCCTATTATTATAATATATAAAACTTCTGTGACATGTCCATCAGAGTGTCCTTTAACATCTGTCAACAATTTGTGTCAATCGGATACAAATTATTATGCGTTGCTAAGGACTTCCTACCCCAAAACAGTCCAAAACTTTAACGGACAATATCTAAAAATATGCAAATTGTAAAATATGTCCAAATGTGGATATTAAAATGACCATAACTTTGGTTCTACTTGTGATAGAAACATCATTTTTTCACCATCTTAAACCTTAGTTTCCACTCTACCAAGATACACACATAACTCTGTTTGGATTTACACACACTTATGACTGGTTACACTTATGCCTGGTTACTTATGCATGCTTTTAACATTTTCCAACAATATTTCTACATCTTTGTGTGTTTTAAAATGATCCACAATTTATTACGTTTCCTATTAAAAAAACAAACAGAACATATGACTCAATAAGCTTCGTTAGAACCAAACCATGAAAACACAAACTTTAAATAATCAGGCTCAGACTTCCTCTGTTTGTCGCTCGCCCCAGACTGTGTCCTCTCTCACTTTCACTTGAGGTGTGATTTTGATTTGATTTGTAGTTAGTTAACTGTGTTTACATGTTTTATTTCTTTTATTTAGGTTTATTTTTACTCATGTCGCACGTCCTGTGAAGTCATGTGGTGCCCACAGGGTAAGCCCCACCCCACTATTTGAACACCCCTGCTGTACGTTCTACAAATGGAGTCATTCAGTTGAACAGTGTTTGCAGTGAACACAGGAGGAACAGACAGAGAAGCTGGAAAATAAAAGTGTGTGAAAGTAGAACATTAATGAACTGGAGAAAATAAAAATAGAAAAGATGATGAAAGCTCCATGGATGACAGAGGGAAAGTAAAGAAGATAAAGGCTTTGAAAGTAAAGGACAAAGCGTAAAGGACAAGAACTGGGACGTTTGTATCTTCAGACTTTTGCTTAAATAGTTTCACAGTCCTGGAAAAAATTATTAGACCATCCAATGTCATTAACCCATAAAGACTCAGTGTTGCTTTTTAGGCACTTATCATCATTTTGACCTCCATGAAGGAGGTTATGTATACCTCGAGTTTGTTTGTTTGTTTGTTTGTTAATAAAATAACTCAAAAAGTTATAGACGGATTTTGATGAAACGTTCAGAGATGATTAATAATGTGTAAATGAAGAAACCATTAAATGTTGAGCTCTAAAGGTCAAAGGTCAAGGTGCCAGTGAAGGTCAACAGTTCAAACACATCAGTGGTGATATCTCAGAATCCAGACCAGATAGTATCAGCTGTTTTTTTTTCATTCACTTCGTCTGACCTTCTGACCTCCGATGAGATAACACCCATAGGCTCCATGACGTCACGTAAAGACGTCACATGACGTGGCACCAATGGTATATTTGGTAAATGTATGACCTTTAACCTTAAAGCAGGTTATTGACATATTTAGTTAAATCAGACAATATCTTGTGCTTCATATTTAACATTAGATCTAACATGTGACATTTGGTCGTTGTGCGACGTCACATAACGTCAGAGTGACGTCATACGTGGTCGAATATTCAAATGGACATATGTGAAAAACAGGAGCCAGGATTTCTGGGAATGTTTTTAAACCCTCTAAGGGATTGTTAATGAGCCATAAAATAAATGGTTAGTGAACACAGAACACTAGTTTATAAAGAAGTTCTGAACATCCAGATCCAAACCTTGGCAGATTTAATGTGTTAGCGTTAGCGTTAGCACAGACTGGTGCTGCTTCACTGAGGTCTGAACTCTACCACTGATCTAGTTTAATGTGTTAGCATTAGCGTTAGCACAGACTGGTGCTGCTTCACTGAGGTCTGAACTCTACCACTGATCTAGTTTAATGTGTTAGCGTTAGCATTAGCACAGACTGGTGCTGCTTCACTGAGGTCCGAACTCTACCACTGATCTAGTTTAATGTGTTAGCGTTAGCATTAGCACAGACTGGTGCTGCTTCACTGAGGTCCGAACTCTACCACTGATCTAGTTTAATGTGTTAGCGTTAGCGTTAGCACAGACTGGTGCTGCTTCACTGAGGTCCGAACTCTACCACTGATCTATTTTAATGTGTTAGTGTTAGCGTTAGCACAGACTGGTGCTGCTTCACTGAGGTCCGAACTCTACCACTGATCTATTTTAATGTGTTAGCGTTAGCGTTAGCACAGACTGGTGCTGCTTCACTGAGGTCCGAACTCTACCACTGATCTATTTTAATGTGTTAGCGTTAGCGTTAGCACAGACTGGTGCTGCTTCACTGAGGTCCGAACTCTACCACTGATCTATTTTAATGTGTTAGCATGAGCATTAGCACAGAGTGGTGCTGCTTCACTGAGGTCTGAACTCTACCACTGATCTAGTTTAATGTGTTAGCGTTAGCGTTAGCACAGACTGGTGCTGCTTCACTGAGGTCTGAACTCTACCACTGGTCTAGTTGACCTCTGTGTTTATTTTTGCGTTCAAATTTGAAAGTTTTAAGTTAAAAAAGTTAAAGTTGAAAAGTTTTGGTGTTTATTTTTCGGCGGCTCAGTTGGTAGAGCAGGTCATCCAGTCACTGAAGAGTTGGTG
>CM035783.1:55420452-55422952 GCA_020466265.1 Siphamia tubifer
CATTTTAAAATGACAGCTTTTTCTGATGGTTTAATTACACATCTAGAGGCTGTGCTCCTGATTATTATTATATTATAATATTATTATTATTATTATATAGGATCAGTCTGTCCAATATAACACCTGTTTTATACTAACCAGGTTCTTTCACTGGAAAAATGTCAATCTGACCAAGTGTACTTTTATCATTTCTCATCCATATATCTCATCACATTAAAATGAGACAGAATCAGAACTTTTCAGTCAGATAAGAACTGATTTATAGACAATAGATCTGGAAAAAAGGATTAGAAGAAATCTGATCAAGATCATTTTCACTTGTTCCATTGACAGATGTTTTTTGTTGAAATATATATATATATATATATATATATATATATATATATATATATATATATAAAATGAATAAAAATCTCAAAAAACAAAAGTTAAATTTCACATTTTGAGGCAAGATGACAAGAAATTAACAAAAAATAACCAACACGTGTTGAATAAGAAAATACTTTTAAAAAATTACCAAAATAATCAAGAAAATGTACAAAAAATACAAAAATAATCAATTATCAAACAATTATCTACAATTATCAAAAATCGCAGTAAAATTATCAAAACCGACCACAATATTAAATCAAATGAAAAGTAAAATTTCACATTTTGAAACTTGATCAATGATCATTGATCAATGATCATTTATCATTTCTTTCATTTTCTTTATCACTCACACATATGGGGACATTTCATTAGTTTGATTCCAGAAGCTTCTTACTGTAGATCAGTGACATAAAACAATGTTAACGATGACTAGAAATGAACAAAATATTCAGTAAAATTATCTTAATAAGATTTTCCAGACGTATTGTTGTAAAATTAACTTTTTATATTTGACTGAAAAGTTCCTCTTTGGGTGATTCTGTCTGATTCCATGTGTGATGAGATATTTAAAGTAGAAATGAGAAAAGTCCATTTGTTCAGATGTAGATTTTATCCAGTGTTGACAGTTGGGTCCACACAGTACAGATTTTATCTTGTGGAAAAATTATCAGTGGACACGAGGATGTGTTGGACGTTATGGACAGATGAGTTTGACCTGTTCTATGACTGGATTAGATCAGATAAGTGTGTTTGGATGTTTACATTACTTTGTGTTCAGAAAAACGGCTGCGACCGCATCCTGTTTTAAAACAAGTAACGTCAATGTGTGACCCATGACCAACGACAGTCACCTTAAGGACACTGCTAATTATTATGTCTATAAAGTATCTGCTTCACACATTAAAAACAGACTTTGATCAGATGAATCATTAAACTAATGACTTTAGTCTTTGTTAGTTAATGTTTTTAATATATATGATGGTGTGTTATTCCACATATATGCTGCTTTATGTGATAATAATAATAATAATAATAATAATAATAATAATAATAATAATAATAATAATAATAATAATAATAATAATAATAATAATAATAATAAAAATAAAATAATAATAATAATGATAATAATAATAATAATAATAATAATAATAATAATAATAAAATAATAATAATAATAAAATAAAATAAAATAATAATAATAATAATAATAATAATAATAATAATAATAATAATAATAATAATAATAATAATAATAATAATAAAATAATAATAATATAATAATAATAATAATAATAATAATAAAATAATAACAATAATAACAATAATAACAATAATGATAATAATAATAATAATAATAATAATAATAATAATAATAATAATAATAATAATAATAATAATAATAATAATAATAATAATAATAATAATAATAATAATAATAATAATAAAAAATAATAATAATAATAATAATAAAATAATAATAATAATAATAATAATAATAAAATAATAATATAATAATAATAATAAAATAATAATAATAATAATAATAATAATAATAATAATAATAATAATAATAATAATAATAATAATAATAATAATAAATAAATAAAATAATAATAATAACAATAAAATAATAATAATAAAAAAATAAAACAATTAAAAAATATATATATAATAATAATAATAAAATAATAATAATGGATTGTATTTCTATAGTTCTTTTTTATCCACTTAACCCTTGTGCGCTCCTTCGTACAAGGCCCACAGGCTGTGTCCTACAAGCGGGTCTTAAAGACCCAGATTCCAAAGTTCAGTTCCATAGACTCATCACCCTCCAAGGATATTTTACTGTTTTCAGTAGTAAGCAATGGCACCATACAGTACGTATGAAAAGGTACATTTGTGGACCACCGGGTCACTTTGACCACACAAGGGTTAAATCACTTCATATTTGTGATCCATTATTCATTCACTCTCACATGCACCCTCTGGTGGTGGTGCTAAACTATACTCCAGGCTGATCTTAGAAACTGGATCCAACATCATTTCAGACTTGACTTTTCTTTAGCAATAACAGACATGTGGGGACATTTCATTAGTTTGATTCCAGAACTATTTGACTGTTTGA
>CM035783.1:55435452-55442952 GCA_020466265.1 Siphamia tubifer
GAAATGAGAGAATCAATGAATCAGATCAAGGAACATTTGTGACTGGAACCATGCATTTCAAATAAGTTATTTTTTCGTTTATATATTTTTTGTTTAAGTATGAATGTATGGGTTGTGACTATGGAATGGGGGGGGGGGTAGGCAAAAATAAGCAACTCTGCTTCATCCTACTCCTTTTGAGAAGTCATTATATAAACACTATAACTTGTTCTGTTACAAGATATGTCATCTGTTCAAATAAACTCAAACAAACAAACATAGTCCCTGAACGCATCGTGAATTGAATTGAATAGACATGCAGACGTTAAGGGGCCGCTCGGTCCAATCAGAAGCCTCCGTACCTCCAGTAAACACCTTTCTTCAGAATGAACATTTCCATGTAAACATGAAGGAAATAGCTCTAATTCTGAATTATTTTAATCAGAATAAATAATTGTGACTTAAAAAACATGATGTAAATGAATCCATTATGGTATAAAAATGATTAAATCACTCCATAAGAAAATGTCAAACAAATCTGTGTTTGTAATTAAAGCTGAGAAGTGATGGTTTTTCCACACACACACTTTTCTGAACAGAAGCTCCTGTTATGAGCGTCAGGTGGGTTTTTCCACCGTCCCTTTAGGAGATTAGATGAAGATGATGTCCCGTTCATGGGAGAAGAGAATGAGATTTACAACGTTACCCAAGTAAATATATTGGAAGCATTTTTCACAGACCTCACATCTTGTGGACATTATTTAAAATGACATTTGTCAGACCCTCAGGCAGAAGAATATGGACTCGTTCTCTGAGAAATAAAATCATAGAGAGGCAAATGAAAACTGAAGTTAAGGGCATTAAGAATACAGTCAAAGGTACAAAGAATGACATGTAAAAAATACACTAAAGTACACGAAGAATAGATTTAAGATTATGACACAATATTTATATAACTATAATATATAAGGTCCCAGTTTTTTCATACTGTCACATCTGTTTAGTTTGAAAAAATAATAATAAGTAATGAAAAGTACAAATATTTATATAAATGTAAAGAGTATAAAGTACAAATATTTATATAAATGTAAAGAGTATAAAGTACAAATATTTATATAAATGTAAAGAGTATAAAGTACATATATTTATATAAATGTAAAGAGTATAAAGTACATATATTATATAAATATAAATAGTATAAAGTAGAAATATTTATATAAATGTAAAGAGTATAAAGTACATATATTATATAAATATAAAGAGTATAAAGTACAAATATTTATATAAATGTAAAGAGTATAAAATACAAATATTTATATAAATGTAAAGAGTATAAAGTACATATATTTATATAAACGTAAAGAGTATAAAGTACATATATTTATATAAATGTAAAGAGTATAAAGTACAAATATTTATATAAATGTAAAGAGTATAAAGTACAAATATTTATATAAATGTAAAGAGTATAAAGTACAAATATTTATATAAATGTAAAGAGTATAAAGTACAAATATTTATATAAATGTAAAGAGTATAAAGTACATATATTTATATAAATGTAAAGAGTATAAAGTACATATATTATATAAATATAAAGAGTATAAAGTACAAATATTTATATAAATGTAAAGAGTATAAAATACAAATATTTATATAAATGTAAAGAGTATAAAGTACATATATTTATATAAACGTAAAGAGTATAAAGTACATATATTTATATAAATGTAAAGAGTATAAAGTACAAATATTTATATAAATGTAAAGAGTATAAAGTACAAATATTTATATAAATGTAAAGAGTATAAAGTACAAATATTTATATAAATGTAAAGAGTATAAAGTACAAATATTTATATAAATGTAAAGAGTATAAAGTACATATATTATATAAATGTAAAGAGTATAAAGTACAAATATTTATATAAATGTAAAGAGTATAAAATACAAATATTTATATAAATGTAAAGAGTATAAAGTACAAATATTTATATAAATGTAAAGAGTATAAAGTACAAATATTTATATAAATGTAAAGAGTATAAAGTACAAATATTTATATAAATGTAAAGAGTATAAAGTACATATATTTATATAAACGTAAAGAGTATAAAGTACATATATTTATATAAATGTAAAGAGTATAAAGTACAAATATTTATATAAATGTAAGGAGTATAAAGTACAAATATTTATATAAAAATGTAGGGAGTAAAAATAAAAAGTTGCCAGATAAATAAATACTCCATTAAAGTACAGATATTTAAAAACTGTACTTAAGTACAGTAAAGGAAGTATTTGTACTTAGTTATTTCCTCCAGTGCCGTGGTGCGTTCACTGTCATCACATATTTACTGTGAACTTGGAACACTTATGTGATTTAGGAGGAATCTATTTTAAGAAAAGAAAGAGCAGAGGAAATCTGAACACGACATTTAATTAAAAAAGAAGATTAAAGGTTAAAGGTCATGAATATTACAAAAGGATCATCTGAATATTATTATTATTATAGAACAGAGAAATATGACCTTAACACCAGAGACTGACTGACATTTAATAACCTGTTCATAATTCTAATCTGTCTGTCTGTCTGCCTGTGTGTCTGCCTGTGTGTCTGCCTGTCTGTCTGTGTGTCTGGCTGTCTGTCTGTCTGCCTGTCTGTCTGCCTGTCTGCCTGTGTGTCTGCCTGTCTGTGTGTCTGCCTGTCTGTGTGTCTGCCTGTCCGTCTGTCTGTCTGTCTGTCTGTCTGCCTGTCTGTCTGCCTGTCTGTCTGCCTGTCTGTCTGTCTAAACAGATACAAAAGTTAAATAAATATCTTCAAAGGGAAAATCATTGGAGACAATGTCATGTTCTGTTCCTTGTGTTTCTGTCTGTTCATCATTACATGTCACCTTTGACCCTGTTCAGTCTCTTTGGCTAATGATTAGATGCGACTCATCAGGTGAGGAGTATATAGTCTGCATTTCAGACCAGAGTCTTTGTCAGATTATCATGACATGTCCTGTATTTCCGTGTTCCAGTTCCGTTTCTGCCTGTGATCTCTGTCTGTTTCTGAACCTGGACCAGAACCGGTCTGATTCCAGTCCCGCTCCTGGACCTGAGGAAGACCTCCGGGCCCGGCTTGGATAAGTACAGCCCAGCTCTGAGACACTTTAACGAGGACGTGTCCTCACTCCTCTGTGTTGTTATTCTAACCTGTGTGAGAATAAAATATTTGGACTTTTACACACGCCTCCTGTTTTGTGCTTGGGTTCTCCGTGGTCCGTTACAGAGAAATTATAATTATGACTTTTATCTCATGATTGTGACTTTTGATTTTACATTTATGACTCATCTTATAAATATGCACTTATTATATTTTTTTAAAATTGTTTTTCGTCTCATAATTTTGACTTTTTAATCTCAGATTATTTCACTTAAATCTTACTTTTGAAATGGTTCAGATTTTTTCCTGGTTAAATAATTGTTATTTAATTCATGGCAAAAAAAAGACAGTTTTATTTTTTACATTTATTACAATTAAGAATTTTTATTTCAGTTAAATGAGTTGAATCAGTACTTCTACTTTTACCATAGTACTTAAGTATCTGTACAGAATACAAGTACTTCTACCACCTCTGATTAAACCTGTTTTTAAAAGTGTTTCATGAACATTGCATCAGTTCCCAAAATGTTTCATGGATCAGTTTTTACTGAGTCACCAACTGGTCGACTTCAACACGTCCCAATATTTGAATTAATTTTCCCAAAATAAACAGAATTAATCAAACTATAATTCTGTCCTTTTCTATTGTTCTGATCCACATTTATATTTCATTAGTCCAGTGCTTCTCATATCCACTCATCTCCTTCTTTTTCTCTATTTTTAAATAAAAACTGATTAAAAATATGAATTAAATTTAAAAATCCAATAAAAAATATTTAAATGTAACCAAATAAACTATTTTAAAAAGTTTTAAAACTTAAAAAAAAAACATTTAATTAAAAAATTACAACAATAAAATAACATTTAATTTAGTAAAAAAAAAAGATTTTAAAAATGTATGAAAATATTTCCCTCTTTGAATAAAATATAAAAAAATAACAAATATATAAAAAAACTATTTTTAAAAAGTAAAAAAAAGAATGTAAAGAATATATTTAATAAAAAAATAAAAATAAATGAATAACAATAAATAGAAAATAATAAATAAAAACTATCTCCTCTTCCATCACACCTGGATCCTGATCAGAATTCTGAAGAACTGATCAATAATTTACCTCAATAATGAAAACATGCAGAACACTGGCCACGAGCACCGGATTTAAAAACCACTGCATAGGTCTGTTGTTAGGTCTGGAAAAAACACCCAAATGGTTCAGGACACACACACACACGCACACAAACACACACACACATACACACACACACACACACGCACACACACGCACACAAACACACAAACACACAAACACACAAACACACAAACACACAAACACACAAACACACAAACACACGCACACACACACAAACACACACACACGCACACACACGCACACAAACACACACACACATACACACACACACACACACGCACACACACGCACACAAACACACAAACACACAAACACACAAACACACAAACACACAAACACACAAACACACGCACACACACACAAACACACACACACATACACACACACACGCACACACACAAACACACACACACATACACACACACACGCACGCACACACACACACACACACACACACACTCCACAGATTGGACCAGTTTAGGCCCCCGGGCCTTATGTTTGACACCTGTGAATTAGAAGGTCAATCGCTGCATCTTTTCCAGTGTTTTTTTTTTAAAGGACATTTACTATTTACAACAGAACTGAGGGTAAAATATGAGTCACACGTCAAAACTGATTCAGTTCAGACAAGATCTGAAACATTTTCTACGTCTGACATTTTGTCAGCTGCTCTGACATTGAACATTCTGTCATTATTATTGTATAAGCAATAAAAAAAAAAAGGACAAAGACTTGGATCAGATGCACTGGGGGAAAGAAAAAATAAACATTTGACCAAGTGTATTTTTGTCATTTTTAGTTTAAATCACATAAAGAGGAAGTTTTTAGTCAAATATAAGAACTGATGTTTATTTAAAACTAAAAACATTAATGCAGATAAATTCATCATCATCATGATTAACGTAAGTAAATTGAACAGTTATTTTACTGAAACTGTCCCAGATGTTGAATAAATGTTGTCATTGATTTGAGTTTTTTCATATATTTTAATCATGTTTGATGTTTTTTCTGTGTTTTAGTTTTACAACATGTTTTGGACTATTCATTGCTTTTGTGACTTAATTTATATATATATATATATATATATATATATATATATATATATATATATATATTAGGGATGTAACGGTATACAAAAATCACAGTTGGGTACACACCTCAGTTTTATTAAACCAAACAAATGTTAATATACAAACAGTGAATAATTCAAAGTATTATAGTTATTATAGAGTATAACAGTGTTAGTAATGCAGCCATATTTTCATTAACAGACTAATTACTTAATGATTTTATCCATAACGGTGTCATCGTTACTGTTAGAACTACTGCGTCTTTATGGAGGAACTAGTTTTGACCGAGCCAGGAGTTAGTCTAGTCCTCTCAGACGTGTGTCTTCATACAGAAATGGAACCTTTCAATGATGTTATTATATCACAACAGTTGCTATGGTAACGTCACTAACAAAAAGCATCAAAACAAAGCATCAACAACTGACGACAAAACTAGAGAGGACGACATGATTTAAACATCTGGAACCAACAGTGAGGAAAGAAAACAGTTGCTCAGCAGACAGACAGGCAGACAGACAGGCAGACAGACAGACAGACAGGCAGGCAGACAGGCAGACAGGCAGACAGACAGGCAGGCAGGCAGACAGACAGACAGGCAGACAGACAGGCAGGCAGACAGAAAGATATATACTAGAATAAAGGACCCACTACAGTAAACCAAATGCTCCGCCCCTGACAGAATGTGAGTACTTTGAACACCTCTGGAGAAGACCCCCCCACACACACACACACATACACACACACACACATACACACACAAACACACTCTTACAATTTACTCAATTATCTTCGTGTCTTCGTGGATAAAACGGTCGTTATCAGTTTTTTTTTTATTCCTTTAAACACAAAAAATAAAACTGAAAAAAAACCTAAAAACATCATTATCTAATAAATAAACAAATAATGAATAAACGAGTTGTGTTTTTGGTTTTATTTTGAAAAACCACTAAACGAATGACAGAGGGACGGTGTCCGTGTGTGTGTGTGTGTGTATGTGTGTATGTGTGTGTGTGTCTGTGTGTGTGTGTGTGTGTGTGTGTGTGTTTGTGTGTGTGTATGTCTGTGTGAGTGTGTGTGTGTGTGTGTGTGGGTATGTGTGTGTGTGTGAGTGTGTGTGTGTGTGTGTGTGTGTGTTTGTGTGTGTGTATGTCTGTGTGAGTGTGTGTGTGTGAGTGTGTGCGTGTGTGCGTGTGCGTGTGTATGTGCGTGTGCGTGTGTGTGTGTGTGCATGTGTGTGTGTGTGCGTGTGTGTGTGTGATACTTTAATATAATGTCGTCTATAGAAGCAGAGCAGACGTCCTCACTTCTGACCCTCGGCTGTTTCTGTACAACTTCACTAATTCACTTTTATATCGATTTAAACTTTTATCAACTCATGAATCAACATTGATCACAATATTTACTTCTGGATTTTTCCTTTTACAGCCACTAACGACGTCATGTTTTCACTGGGGTTCATCTGTCTGTCTGTCTGTGTGTCTGTCTGTCTGTGTGTCTGTCTGTCTGTGTGTCTGTGTGTCTGTCTGTCTGTGTGTCTGTCTGTCTGTGTGTCTGTCTGTCTGTGTGTCTGTCTGTCTGTGTGTCTGTGTGTCTGTCTGTCTGTGTGTCTGTCTGTCTGTGTGTGTGTCTGTCTGTGTGTGTGTCTGTCTGTCTGTGTGTCTGTCTGTCTGTGTGTCTGTCTGTGTGTCTGTCTGTCAATTAACTGAAATACTTTTGGACACAGGTGAGAAGTAATGAAGTAGAAGTACTTTGTGAATGTACTTAAGTAGGTTTTTTTTAGGTATCATCTGTACTTCCTTTGAGTATTTCAGGGTTTCCCCTGAGTACATTATACACCTGAATATTTATACTTTATACTCTTTACATTTATATAAATATATGTACTTTATACTCTTTACATTTATATAAATATATGTACTTTATTCTCTTTACATTTATACAAATATATGTACTTTATACTCTTTACATTTATATAAATATATGTACTTTATACTCTTTACATTTATATAAATATTTGTACAAACTGTGACTTCATATATTATAATTAAGATAATGATGTATTTTAAAATCTTGTTTTGTTCGTAGTAACCGTGACCTCATCAAACATATTTAATACAAATGAACTCAGATACTTTTGAAACTTTATCTTGTT
>CM035783.1:55455452-55472952 GCA_020466265.1 Siphamia tubifer
AGTCAAATTCCAACTTCAATCTGACCAAACAAAAATGACAGTTGCTGGAACACAGTATAAAAGACAACCAAAACCCTTTAGATTTTCCCATAACACACCAGGAATTGGCACAAAAACTCAAAACTTTAAAACCAAAAAAATCCTGTGGCTTTGACAGCATCAGGTCTGAGATGCTGAAAAATTGCAACGCTGAGCTGCAAAGAGCAGTGCTCAAATGATTCAACATAATATTAAAATGGGGCTACTTCCCTGACACCTGGAATAAAGGGCTTATAACTCCTATTCACAAAAATGGAGACAAATTGGATCCTAATAATTTCAGAGGCATCTGTGTGAGCAGTAATCTGGGGAAGCTGTTTAATAGCATTCTGAATAATCGATTGCTAAACTTCCTTAACGAACACAATGTCCTGAGCAAAGGTCAAATTGGCTTCCTCCCAAATCACCGGACTACGGATCATATCTACACCCTACACACCCTCATAAATGAAAACGTAAACCAAACCAAAAATGGAAAAATATTTGCCTGTTTTATTGACTTCAAAAAAGCCTTCGACTCAATCTGGCACGAAGGACTTTATTATAGACTTTTGCAGAGTGGTGTAGGGGGTAAAGTATATGATCTAATTAAGTCAATGTATTCGGACAACAAATGTGCAGTTAAAATTGGCGACAAACACACTGAGTTCTTCACTCAGAATAGAGGGGTGAGACAGGGCTGCGGACTTAGCCCAACTCTGTTCAATATTTATATTAACGAACTGGCGGTGCAGTTGGAGCAGTCGGCAGCTCCAGGTCTCCCCCTATACGACACGGAAGTTAAATTCTTACTTTACGCAGATGACCTGGTCTTGCTGTCACCAACCGCTGGCGGGTTGCAGCAACACCTAGACCTGCTGGAGAGATATTGGCAGCACTGGGCCCTGGCAATAAATCCTAAGAAAACAAAAGTAATGATCTTCCAGAAAAAGCCCAGATGTCAGGAAAATAGATACCGGCTAACTCTAGGTAGCATCGCACTAGAGCACACGATGCAGTACACTTACCTGGGTCTGGTAATTACTGCATCGGGGAGTTTCAGTACGGCAGTGAATGAACTAAAACAAAAAGCTCGCAGAGCTATATATGCGATTAGAAACAAATGACATAACATTGATATACCAATCTCAATCTGGTGCAAAATTTTTGAGAGTGTCATTCAGCCCATTGCGCTATATGGAAGTGAGGTTTGGGGTCCACTCAGTCATTCCAGCTACACTAGATGGGACAAGCATCCAACAGAAACCCTACACGCAGAATTCTGCAGAATGATTCTGAAAATACAAAGGAAAACACCAACCAACGCATGTAGGGCAGAATTAGGCCGTTTTCCACTATTGATAAATGTACAAAAAAGATCACTACATTTCTGGATGCACCTAAACACGAGCCTAACGGACACATTACACTTTAAAGCTCTGAAAACCCAAGAACTGAACCCCGCAAAGAGTCCCCTGAAGCAGCTGGTTCTGAGTCTCACTAACCCACTAACAAATACCAACAGTAACCAGACTCAGCCCAGCAATGCTTTCCTAACAAAGTTCTCCATCAATCAGGCTGTAAAACAAAGCAAGAGCAACTATCTGGAACATTGGAACGCACAAATCAAAACTCAAAACAAACTAGAAGTCTATCGGGCCCTAAAAACAAATGATAAATGTGAAGAATATCTCTCTACTGTCAGAGATAGAAAGCAGCGACAGATCGTCACCAAGTACAGGCTCAGTGACCACAGTCTGGACATAGAAAAGGGGAGACACAAAAAGTCCTGGTCGCCAAAAGAGCAACGGATATGTGGTCACTGCACGACAGACGAGGTGGAGACAGAGGTGCACTTTCTCCTGAAATGCCCAAAGTATGAGTCAGAACCAAGGGCATTTTTCAAGGAGCTGGAGCTCTGGATCCCAGAGTTCCAGGACCTAGAGGAGGCAGATCAGCTGCAGGTGGTTCTGGGAGGAGGTTCCGGACCAGTAGCCAGATCTGCAGCCAGGTACATCCTGTTGTGTCACAACCTGAGAGACAGTGGGTGAAGCTACAGGGTGTTATGACACCGTTATTGATCATATTGATCATACTGACCATGGTGAGGAATGTACGTGTGTGTATAAATATAGATATGTGTATATATGTACATATACGCATGTACGTGTAGGTATGTGTGTATATATGTACATATACGTATGTACGTGTAGGTATGTGTGTATATATGTACATATACGCATGTACGTGTAGGTATGTGTGTATATATGTACATATACGCATGTACGTGTAGGTATGTGTGTATATATGTACATATACACATGTACGTGTAGGTATGTGTGTATATATGTACATATACGTATGTACGTGTAGGTATGTGTGTATATATGTACATATACACATGTACGTGTAGGTATGTGTGTATATATGTACATATACGTATGTACGTGTAGGTATGTGTGTATATATGTACATATACACATGTACGTGTAGGTATGTGTGTATATATGTACATATACGTATGTACGTGTAGGTATGTGTGTATATATATACATATACACATGTATGTGTATGTATGTGTGTGGGTATATGTGTGTGTGTACATATATATGGATATTTAACTACAGTAGCCATTTTAAATGTACAATATATTATTGTACTCAGCACACAACGACACATTTCCTCACCGGTCTACAAAGTTGTTTTCTATTTCTATTTTTATATTTATTCTATTTTACTTGTTATTTTTATTATTATTACTACTTTTTAATTTTATATTGTCTATATTCTGTGATATTTGTTTTTCTGTTCTCTGTGCTTTGGCAATATTAATGTAAACATTTTTCATGCCAATAAAGCACCTTTTGATTTGATTTGAGAAGAGAGAGAGTGAGAGTGAGAGAGCAAGAGAGAGAGAGAGTGAGAGTGAGTGAGAGACAGAGAGTGAGAGAGAGAGTGAGAGTGAGTGAGAGAGAGAGAGTGAGAGAGAGAGAGAGAGAGAGAGAGTGAGAGAGAGAGAGTGAGAGAGAGAGAGAGAGAGAGAGTGAGAGACAGAGAGAGAGAGAGAGAGAGTGAGAGAAAGCAATCATTTTTCTACCGTGAAAAAACAACTGGAAACAAAACAATCTGAACGTTTTTATAAATAGAACCAACACACAATGAATTCAATAACAATGAAGAACAACAATATTAATAAATAAGCATAGAATGAGTGCTTTAATAAAGTTAATATTAATAAATAAGCATAGAATGAGTCCTTTAATAAAGTTAATATTAATAAATAAGCATAGAATGAGTCCTTTAATAAAGTTAATATTAATAAATAACCATAGAATGAGTCCTTTAATAAAGTTAATATTAATAAATAACCATAGAATGAGTCCTTTAATAAAGTTAATATTAATAAATAAGCATAGAATGAGTCCTTTAATAAAGTTAATATTAATAAATAAGCATAGAATGAGTCCTTTAATAAAGTTAATATTAATAAATAACCATAGAATGAGTCCTTTAATAAAGTTAATATTAATAACAATGAAGAACAACAATATTAATAAATAACCATAGAATGAGTCCTTTAATAAAGTTAATATTAATAAATAAGTATAGAATGAGTCCTTTAATAAAGTTAATATTAATAAATAACCATAGAATGAGTCCTTTAATAAAGTTAATATTAATAAATAAGCATAGAATGAGTCCTTTAATAAAGTTAATATTAATAAATAACCATAGAATGAGTGCTTTAATAAAGTTAATATTAATAAATAACCATAGAATGAGTCCTTTAATAAAGTTAATATTAATAAATAAACATAGAATGAGTCCTTTAATAAAGTTAATATTAATAAATAAACATAGAATGAGTCCTTTAATAAAGTTAATATTAATAAATAACCATAGAATGTCAACTTTAAATAAACTGTATGATAGACTGTGCTGCAGAAGTGTACAGCTTGTTAAATCCAAAGCAGCAGATTTGTGAATGAGATTTCCCACAGTATTTATTATCTACAGGATGTTACCATGAACAGCGGCGTCTTCATCCTTTATCTTCACTTTTCACAGACGACACAGTCCACTAATGAACAGCGCTGCCGTGGAAACGGAGGATTTGTCAACAAACTTTTTTTTTTCATCAATAAGATAAATTCTGCTCCACTCAGCGTCTGCCCAGAACTGTTCTTATCCATATTTTAACATCCTACAGATCATATCCAGCTTCAAACAGGTGCAGAAACCAGTGGTAACAGTTACTATGGACCTTTACAACCAAACACACTGGAGCTTTGACTGAGGTTTGAAATTTAGCCTGAGCTGAAGTTAAAGAAAAATATGTTTAGGTTCAGTGTGTGTGTGTGTGTGTGTGTGTGTGTGTGTGTGTGTGTGTGTGTGTGTGTGTGTTTGTGTGTGTGTGTGTAGGTGTGTGAGTGTGTGTAGGTGTGTGTGTGTGTAGGTGTGTAGGTGTGTGTGTTTAAGTGTGTAGGTGTGTGTGTGTGTGTCTGTGTGTGTAGGTGTGTGTGTGTGTGTAGGTGTGTGTGTGTGTGTGTGTGTGTGTGTAAGTGTGTGAGTGTGTGTAGGTGTGTGTGTGTGTGGGTGTGTAGGTGTGTGTGTTTAAGTGTGTAGGTGTGTGTGTGTGTGTGTGTGTGTGTGTGAGTGTGTAGGTGTGTAGGTGTGTGTGTTTAAGTGTGTAGGTGTGTGTGTGCGCGCGTGTGTGTGTGTGCGCGTGTGTGTGTGTGTGTGTAGGTGTGTGTGTGTGTAGGTGTGTAGGTGTGTGTGTTTAAGTGTGTAGGTGTGTGTGTGTGTGTGCGCGTGTGTGTGTGTGTGTGTGTGTGTGTAGGTGTGTGTGTGTGTGTGTGTGTGTGTGAGTGTAGGTGTGTGTGTGTGTGTGTGTGTGTGTGTGTGTGTGTGTGTGTGTGTGTGTGTAAGTGTGTGTGTGAGTGTGTAGGTGTGTGTGTGTCCCCACAGAGACATATCATGCTATAACTTCATAAATACTGCAGAAGTCATCATTAACTTCCATGGTCATAAACATACCAGGACTCGCTCTTTATTGTCATGGGAGACTTTAACAGAGCGAGATTAAATCAGGAACTCCCCAAATACAAACAGCACATCACCTGCCCCACCAGAGGCAGAAACACACTGGACCACTGCTACACAGTCATCACAGGAGCGTATCACTCCGTTCCCCGAGCAGCTCTGGGACACTCTGACCACTGCTTGGTCCACCTCATCCCCACTTACAGGCAGAAGCTAAAAACTGCCAAGCCTGTGGTGAAGACTGTGAGTAAGTGGACCAACGAGGCAAAGCAGGAACTACAGGCCTGCTTTGACTGCACAGACTGGAGTGTCTTTGAAGCTGCTAATGACAATCTGGACGACCTGACAGATACTGTAACGTCCTATATCAGGTTCTGTGAGGACATGTGTGTACCGACCAAAACATTCCGGACTTTCAACAACAATAAGCCATGGTTCACTGCCAGACTGCGCCAGCTCCGCCAGGCCAAGGAGGAGGCCTACAGGAGTGGAGACAGGGCCCTGTACCAGCAGGCCAGGAACACATTAAACAGGGAAGTCAGAGCAGCTAAGAGGAGCTATTCTGAGAAGCTGAAGAACCAGTTTTCAGCCAACGACCCTGCCTTAGTGTGGAGGGGCCTGCGGGAAATTACCAACTACCAACTCCCCCCGCGTCGAGGCAAACAAAAACCTGGCTAACGACCTCAACACCTTTTACTGTAGATTTGAGAGGGACAACTTTGCACCCCTCACCCAGCCACCACTCATCCAAACCAGCAGTACGACAGCCCCCATCACACCTACAGCCGCACTGCCACCCCCCCCCCCCGGTCCCACTCAGAGTACGTGAAGAGGAGGTGAGCCAGACCTTCAAGAAACAGAATATCAGGAAAGCACCAGGCCCAGACAGAGTGTCACCCTCCTGTCTCAAAACCTGCACTGACCAACTGGCCCCAGTCTTCACAAAGATTTTCAACCGCTCACTGGAGCTGTGTGAAGTCCCCTCCGTTTTCAAGCGCTCCACCATCATCCCAGTCCCCAAGAAATGCCGCATTACAGGACTGAATGACTACAGACCGGTGGCACTCACATCTGTGGTCATGAAGTCGTTTGAAAGACTCGTGTTGAGCCACCTGAAGTCCGTAACAGGACCCCTGCTGGACCCGCTGCAGTTTGCCTACCGGGCAAACAGGTCGGTGGACGATGCTGTCAACCTGGGACTGCACTACATCCTGCAACACCTTGACAGCCCGGGCTGCTACGCGAGGATCCTGTTTGTGGATTTCAGCTCGGCGTTCAACACCATCATCCCCGAAATCCTCTCCTCCAAACTCTCCCACCTCAACGTGTCTCTGCCCATCTGTCAGTGGATCACCAGCTTCTTGACAGATAGAAGTCAGCAGGTGAGGCTGAGAGACTTCACCTCAGCCACACGGAGCATCAGCACTGGCGCCCCCCAGGGGTGTGTCCTGTCCCCTCTGCTCTTCTCCCTCTACACCAACGACTGCACCTCCATGCACCCAGCCATCAAACTCCTGAAGTTTGCAGACGACACCACAGTCATCGGCCTGATCCAGAACGGAGATGAGTCTGCATATCGGCAGGAAGTCGAGCGGCTGGTGCTCTGGTGCAGCCAGAACAACTTGGAGCTGAACACGCTCAAGACTGTGGAGATGACGGTGGACTTCAGGAGACAGCCCAAGCCTCTGCCCCCCCTCACCATCTGCAACAGCCCCGTGTCACCTGTCAAGACCTTCAAGTTCCTGGGAACTACCATCTCTCAGGACCTGAAGTGGGAGAAGAACATCCACTGCATCCTGAAGAAGGCCCAGCAGAGGATGTACTTCCTGCGACAGCTGAAAAGACATGGCCTGTCGCAGGAGCTGCTCGTCCAGTTCTACACGGCTGTTATCGAGTCTGTCCTGTGCTCCTCCATCACTGTGTGGTTCGGAGCAGCCACACAGCAGGACAGAAACAGACTGCAGCACACAGTCAGGACGGCAGAAAAAATCACAGGAGCCCCCCTGCCCTCCATCCAGGAACTGTACTCCTCCAGAACCAGGAAGAGGGCAGCCAACATTATTAAAGACTCTGCCCACCCTGGTAACAACCTGTTCTCCCTCCTCCCCTCCGGCAGGCGCTACAGAGCCCTGCGCACCAAAACCACCAGACTTAAAAACAGTTTTTACCCCACTGCCATAACTTTAATTAATAGCTGACACAGTCTTGCACTGCCATACATTCAAGCCCTACAGTCAAACTGATTGCACTACCTCGTGTACTTTGCACCACCCTTTTTGTAAAATATTATTTATTACCTTTATTTTTATTTTTTTTTCTCTTGTACATACTATTTTATATTTTATATTACTATTACTATTCTGAGAGTGACACCACCTGCCGGAATAGAATTCCATGTATGTGCAAATGTATCTGGCGAATAAAAAACGATTCTGATTCTGATTCTGATGTAGCTAATGTGCATGAGATGCAATGATCTATTTGAGTAAAGGTCAAAGGTCAAGGTCACAATGAACCAAAAGGTCAAAATCACCTTATGGGTTAGAACTCAGGGTCACAGAACTTTCAGATACATAGCTTTTCATGACGTCCCCACATTGCCTCGTAACACGCACTGCCATTTTTAAAGGGTAAAACACTAGACAGATAGCTCTGTTACGATGTCCTACGACTATGTTTGAAAAATGTCTGTCCTCCACAAAAGACCGGTATGAACAGAAATGATCAGGGGTCAACTGGACAGCTGTCCGTATAAATTACCGACAGGTTCTTGGTGAATTGACGCCACGACATGTCCTTATATGGAGTGTCCAGTACATTTACGACTATGTGCTCTACATTTATGTCATATATAGACCAGAACAAATGTGAACTTATCAGAGCCTGGAAGCATGTGTTTAGTTTGAGGTCAGTTACACACATGTATTTAAATACTTCTGCCCCTCACTCACCCAGAACATTCCACTACTTTAGTTTTACATCCACTTTGACTTCAACTCCAGGTCTTACCATCATCATCATCATCATCATCATTCTTCTCAGCCTCTTCTCACCTGAAGCCGTGCTGCACGTTTTTCACCCTTTTCTGTCGGTTGACAGATAAACACATGTTCTCTTCCATCCAATCATGGTTATTGAACCTGAAGGCTGCACGAGAATTGGGCATTTTCCACCAAGTCGTAAACGTGCAGGACGGTGCAGTGCAGTTCACACAGTGGTTGATACGCTCTCATTTTTCCTTTTTACTAGAAGAAGTGACGTCCCCACAAAGCTATGTATTGGTACCAAATGATTCAGAATGAAGATTTCTATAATCCTCATACTTGGACCAATAGTTTTTGAGATTTCTGGAGGTCAAAGGTGACATGTGGCAAAATTAACTTGTGTAAAACTGTGTGTCACATTATTTGGACTTTTAAAAAAAAAAACTATTTTACTTTTTAGCGCATAACTGACTTTTTTAACGTGTGATTTTGCCTTTTTATCACGTGAGTTTGACTTTAATGCATTATTGTGACGTTTTCACATTATTTAGACTTTTTCTGGAGGTCAAGGTGACGTGTCCAAATGTGTGTGTCAAACAGACATATTACGCTATAACTTAATCAATACTGGATATATTATCATAATATTACACACACTGATGCATATGACCAAATAATTAATATTGTAAAAGGTCAAGGGTCAAGGTCGTATTTAGCACAAAGGTCAAAATCACATTATTGGCTCTAATTCATGAACAGGTTGTCATAGAAACTGGAGATTGGAACAAAATAAAGGCGAGATTAGACATTCTCTGAATAGTAGTTTTTTTCCCCCGAAGTTAAGTAACTGGCTTTTTTGGAAACACTACATGTTACGGGCCCCGCCCTTATCTGGTTTGTTGGTCATGCCTCCTCCTTATTCTCTGCTGTACTGCCGTGTTATGTCTTATATGTAAAACCTGCTGCTCGGAGCCCTGCACGTGATTGGTCCTTGGAAGTCGCAGGGAAAACAAAAGTCCGTCCCTCTGGCCCCTTCCCCGTTCCGATTGGATCCTGGATTCCCGCCTCTCCCTTTTCCGTCCTGTTCCTGCTCCAACCAATCGGACTCCTGCCACTCGATTGAGCCGCCTACTATAAAACTGAACACCTTAGAGAAGCTCGTCGGCTGGGATCACTCTGTCCCAGTCCACCACCACTCGTCTGTGTCTCTAGTACTGTCACTAGGCTAGCGTTTTTGTGTGACTTGTTTAATCATATGAGACACTCGTTAATTTAGTTTTCTTTAGCTTTGTTTGCCTTCAGTTAAAGAAGCTAAATTTAGTTATTTGAGTTTGTCATTCCATACTTTGTTACCCGTATTTAAAAATTTTACCTTTTTGTTTCCTCACATTGTATTTCCCCTTTTGGGACACCTTTTGTTAATTCACTTTATCAATTATTAAATTTACAATTTTAGTTCCATTTTACATCTTGGTTTTTGTGTTATTTCCTGCACACACCCCTAGATGCCACCTGCAGGACGTAATACAATGGGGGCTCATCCGGGATATATTTAAACCCTTATCCCAAAAACTAAAATTGCTAAAAATAAATTTTTGATAGAGTAAAATTTAGGAAAATTACGTTAATTTTTTTGAAGACTCGCACCATGGCAACGTTCAAGGGGGAGAAAGTGCCCAAATACTCCCTTGAGGAGCTTGAAAACTTGTCAAAAGTAGAATTACTTGAAATGGCGGATAAAAATCAAATACCAATTGACAAACGACTAAAACCTGACAAATTAAGAGCACTGCTTGCTGCAGGGCTGGTGGGGAAAGACTTGTCAGATGTGGCCGAGACTGCGGAAGACATAGACGCAGAGGTGCGTACTCTAGCAGACTCCGGGCTTGCTGTTCCCTCACCCAAGTTAGAGCGACCCGTACCCGCTCTTGAGCTGAGAGAAGAAAGGGCTCAGTCTGGTGGGCGGACTGATCAACCGCGCACCCATTCTTTGTCCGACCCACTCTCATCCCCAAGTTCCACCGGTTCCTCCAGGCTGTCCGCGCGGCATAAACTCCGTCTGGAGCAGCTTCGGATGGAAGCCGAGGAGAAGGAAAGGGAACGCAAGGCCCACATGGAGCTGCAGATTGAAATCAAACGATTGGAGCTGGAGGCTGAGACGGCTGTGCGTATCAGACAGCTGGAGCTGGAGGCCCAGAGTCGACCCAGTCCTCGTGCTTTTCCTGATTCCCTCCCCACCACCACTCAGGCAGCATCCTTTGACGTAAGTAAATATGTGACTTTATTTCCTGTATTCAGAGAAACTGAAGTGGACTCCTATTTTCCTGCTTTTGAGCGCATTGCCATGGCTTTAAAATGTCCAAGAGAGGTATGGTCTATTTTATTGCAATGTAAAATAAATGGAAAGGCTCAGGAAGTTATTGCCACATTGTCAGTCTCTGAGAGTATGTCTTATGAATCTGTGAAAACTGCAATCCTTCGAGCATATGAGTTAGTTCCAGAAGCATATAGGCAAAAATTTCGGAACCACAAAAAAGCACCAGGCCGCACATATGTAGAATTTGCTAGAGAAAAGGGTACGCTATTTGACAAATGGTGCGCGTCTACTAATTGTGACAATTTTTCCAAATTACGCGAACTAATACTTCTGGAGGATTTTAAGAAAAATTTACCAGACAGGGTGGTGGTATATTTAAATGAGCAAAAAGCAGCCACGCTCCCTGAAGCTTCTGTCCTGGCTGATGAATTTGTGCTTACACATAGAAATGCATTTGTGTCCAATTCTGCCAGTTCTGAATGTGTTCCTTCTGTTTCAGAAGCCAAATCTGTCCCACCAAATACCAGTAAAGTTAGAGAATCACGAGAGTGTTATTACTGCCACAAATCCGGACATGTGATCGCTAATTGTCTTGCTCTAAAACGAAAAGCGGATCCGTCTGCTCCAAAACCAACAGGTGTCGGGTTGATTACGATTGACAAAAAGCCCAACACTCAAGCAGACCCATGTTTTGAACCATTCATATTTGAAGGGTTGGTCTCTTTAACTGGCGAATCTTCAGATCAGTGCCCAATACGCATTTTAAGAGACACTGGAGGGTCTCAGACAGTAATTTTAGCCAATGCTCTTCCATTTTCTTCAAAGTCATCTTGCGGATATGGATCGGTATTGCGAGGAATTGAGATGGGATACAGCCCAAGACCTGTTCATTTTGTGCACATTAAATCCAAGCTTGTCACCGGTACATTTCCTGTTGCTGTTTGCCCTGAGCTGCCAATTTCTGGGGTGGAAATGCTAATGGGGAATGACATAGCGGGAGGGAAAATTACTCCAAATTTAGAGGTGCTTGATTCTCCGCAAAACAATTATTCTGATAAAAGTAATGATCAGTTTCCCACGTGCGCAATTACGCGTGCCAAAGCTCGCCTAAATCAAGATGTTGAAATTTCTGATACATTTTTTGCTTCTACACTTACGGATACACTTAAGACTAACGCTGAGGCCCAGACTCAATCAAAACCAGTGGTACATCAAGGTGCATCTCCAAAACCAGAAGGGTTATCGCTCCCATGCACGCGCGATCGGTTGGTCACAGAGCAGAGAGTGGATTCAACGCTGTGCCCGATGTATTCCAGTGTGGTGAGTGGTGAGCAACTTGATGAGGCACATGTTTGCTATTTTATTGATAATGAACTTCTCATGCGTAAATGGTCTCCACGCACAATGACTGATTTAAATCTAAACGCAGTCTATCAAATTGTTGTGCCCACTGTTTATCGTCATGTCATTATGTCAGTGGCCCATGAAAGTTTATGGTCTGGACACTTAGGTATTACTAAAACGTATCAACATATATTAAAACAATTCTTTTGGCCCGGAATGAAAAAAGATGTTGCTAATTTCCTCCGTAGCTGTCACACATGTCAAATCACAGGAAAGCCAAATCAAACAATTCTGCCAGCCCCTCTTCATCCTATTCCTTTATTAGATCAGCCTTTCGACAGAGTAATTGTTGACTGTGTAGGTCCCCTGCCTAGACAACAAAACATGAAGCGCCCAGACAGAAGGCGAAAAACCCGCATGTGTCATATTAATATGATGAAACTGTATCATGAGCGCGCAGCCTCTCCTCTGCGCTTGACCAGTGCATGCCCTTCTGCCTCCGCGCTCGTGGTAGTGAACTCCAATCAGGCCTCTGATGTCACGGACGATGTGTTAAACAAGTTTCAATGTGTCCGATTGCCTAATTCTGAAATGTTAAAGGAATTACCTTCGCATCTTAAACATGTATCTGAAAATCAGCGAGACGATTTAATAAAGACATTTAAAGATTTCCATTGTCTATTTAATGATGTCCCTTCGCAGACTTCAGTGCTGACTCATGATATTGATGTTACAGATTCAAAGCCAATTCGTCAGCATCCCTACCGAGTAAATCCCACAAAGCGTGCACTTATGAAGCAGAAAGCCGAATACGGTCGGGCTAAACCTAGTTCGAGCGCTTGGAGCTCACCATGTTTAGTGGAATGCAAACCTGACGGCTCTCCTCGTTTTATAACTGATTATAGAAAAGTTAATTCGGTAACAGTGCCAGATGCTTATCCCATGCCACGCATGGAAGATTGTGTGGACAATTTGGGTAATGCTAAATTCGTGACAAAATTGTCAATGTTGCTCGCTCTCCAGCACTTCGAGGTGTACCTTGGCTCCAGCTCTCTGCCTGTGGTTGTGTTTACAGATCATAACCCGCTTGTTTTTGTCTCTCGTATGTATAAACACAACCAGCGACTGATGCGCTGGGCACTGATGCTGCAAGATTTTAATTTACAGATCTGCCACAAAAAAAAGGTGTAGACAATGTCATTGCTGATACCTTGTCCAGGATGTGAGTATATATTTTTTTTGTAAGGTATACACTATGCCAAAACTTTGGAAAAATTTTGAATTTGTAGAGTTTAGAAAACCTGTGGGTTTCACTTAAGGGGGAGGGTGTTACGGGCCCCGCCCTTATCTGGTTTGTTGGTCATGCCTCCTCCTTATTCTCTGCTGTACTGCCGTGTTATGTCTTATATGTAAAACCTGCTGCTCGGAGCCCTGCACGTGATTGGTCCTTGGAAGTCGCAGGGAAAACAAAAGTCCGTCCCTCTGGCCCCTTCCCCGTTCCGATTGGATCCTGGATTCCCGCCTCTCCCTTTTCCGTCCTGTTCCTGCTCCAACCAATCGGACTCCTGCCACTCGATTGAGCCGCCTACTATAAAACTGAACACCTTAGAGAAGCTCGTCGGCTGGGATCACTCTGTCCCAGTCCACCACCACTCGTCTGTGTCTCTAGTACTGTCACTAGGCTAGCGTTTTTGTGTGACTTGTTTAATCATATGAGACACTCGTTAATTTAGTTTTCTTTAGCTTTGTTTGCCTTCAGTTAAAGAAGCTAAATTTAGTTATTTGAGTTTGTCATTCTATAATTCGTTACCCGTGTTTAAATTTGCATCTTTTTTTTCCTCACATTGTATTTCCCCTTTTGGGACACCTTTTGTTAATTCACTTTATCAATTATTAAATTTACAATTTTAGTTCCATTTTACATCTTGGTTTTTGTGTTATTTCCTGCACACACCCCTAGATGCCACCTGCAGGACGTAATACTACAATACAACAGTTTTTTCAGGTGCATTTTTAACATTTTTATGGCATGTCTTTTGCAGTAGACAACTTTTTTTTTCTTCAATAAAGCTGTGAAAGGTTTGTCCCTGAAACAAGACTCAGGCTTTAAAGTTAAAGTATGTACTTTATAAAATAATAATAATTATAGAACAGTCTAATCAAAAGCATTTTCAGTAGAGTACTCAAGTATTAAAATACTCAATAATTGCAGTTTTAATCTGTACTTAAAACACAAACTGACGTCACACCGATATGGAGAATGTCCCCAGATGGGACAACGTCTTCTGCATGTCCTACACTGTGGGTGTGTGTATCTGTGCTGCTCTTGTGTTTCTGTCCGTCACCTGCACCGAATTAAAATGAGAACGTCAGAGATAAACGGCTTCAGAGTGGAGCTGGAGGGACGGCAGCGTCCCAGCTCACTTCATTTATCAACCAGCGCCGCTGACAGGAAAACCCTGGAACCCTAATTAACCAGCACAACTGTTGCATCTTTAATTTCCACGACCACAAAGAACAACTGATATTAATCTGACACACATTTACAACCAGCCCAGAGTGAAGGGGTTGGGGGATGGGGGGGTATATACCAGAGATGCAAACAGAGCATTTTTCAACGCCTCAATTCTGCTTTTTGACGCCATTTTTAGGCAACTTGTGTTTGAGCATTGACATCGCAATGTACGTGTGTAATGGTCATGTGACAGGTCCTGTAATTATTTTATTTTATTTTTTATTTATTTGTATGTTTTGAATATTTTTATTTCAATTCATTTATAATTTTTTTTAATGACATTTTTAATTAACATTTTTAATTGTTAATTTCATTTTATTATTTCTGGACTGAAACATATGTTCAGGTTTGGCCACTAATGTGTTTAACCGTTAGCGTCGGCACCGCACAGTTATTTACTGCTGAGGATTATTTTCATATCGCAATATATATCGCAGGGTAAAAAAAAAAAAAAAATCACAATGTCTGTTATCGTCCCGTCTTCTTCATGGGAAACACGGTCGACAACAAACATATTTCGTCTCGTGTCGTCTAACGAAATTAACACTTTAGCGCACATGCTCTGCCTTTAGCTTCCAGTAGTGTCCGGCCAGGAAGTGAACGCACAGTTGGATTTGTAGTTCCTTTGATTTTCGAGTTTTGCTCAGTGAAAGGTGATGAACGTTCCTGTCCTTTTGGTTCTTTAACACTGATAAAAAATATTCATCTATTCTATTAATGTTGTTCCCGCTCCTGTTGATATTTATTCCCATCCCAATCACGAGATTAATAACATTTTGACTCCTGTCCCACAGGAATCCCGCAGGAATCACATGACCCATGGGAATTCCCGGCAAATGTGGTCCTCTAGTACAGCAGTAGCAGGTACAGATACACAGGCCGACAGCTCCCTCTGGTGGTTGTCAGTATGAAAATAAACAGTGGTCTCTTGTCGGATCACTGGAGCTATGGCTGGAAGAAATATCTGCTGTTCGCGATGATACGACGGCGGTGGGTCTCATTTCCGGGGGGCAGGAGTCTGCCTACAGAGACAAAGTCCTGAAATTTAAAGCGTGGTGTTCAAAGAACAACCTAGCCTTGAACACCACGAAAACCAAGGAAATAATTCTTCATTTCAGGAAGAACAAGGCAGACCCCGCCCCCCGCTACATCAACGGTGTCTGTGTCGAGAGAGTACAGAACTTCAGGTTCCTGGACCCCATCATCTCAGACGATCTCTCCACAGCAATCGTTAAGAAGGCTCAGCAGCGTCTGCACTTCCTGAGGGTACTCAGAAGAACCACCATCCAGAGTCTACTGACATACTGCACCACAGTATGGTGCTCCACCTGCCCTGAGGCAGACAGGAAGTGATGTCAGAGGGTTGTAAAGGCGGCACAGGGGGTTATCGGCTGCCCCCTCCCCTCTCCTACAACCTCAGCCTCAGTAGAACTAGAAACATTTGAAAAGACAGCACTGTTCAACTTGTGGCCTTCTGGAAGGTTCTACAGGAGCATCAGAGAGACGACAAACCAGAGCCATCATCACACTGAACTCCAACAGCACCATGTGACTTTAAACACACCACACCAGCACACCAGGCACTAATGCATTTGAATCCATCATACTCTGGGTTACTGTCAAATCCTTTTGATCCTTTTATTATTGGACACTTATTTTATAGAACATACTCTATTTATTTATCAATTATTTTAAAGGCTGTCCTTGTTCTGATCTATCTATAATCTATCTACCTACCTACCTACACACCCATCCACCCACCCATCCACCCACCCATCCATCCATCCATCCACCCATCCATCCATCCACCCATCCATCCACCCATCCATCCACCCATCCATCCATCCATCCACCCATCCATATCACATGTATAATCTCTGGGCCAATCTGATGAATGTTTCCTATTTACTGCAAACACTATGACGTATGTTTAGGGAGTTATAGTCATGTAAACATGGGCCAATACATTTTGACATTTTTTTTTACAGTTTTTTCGCATTTTATGTGAAATTTGTGCATCGTAATGTCACTCCTGATAGATAGCACATCTTTCAAGACTAAGCTGCACATTTTACCAAAAACATTTTTAGTCAATTTACAGCAGTGCAGGTCGCATCTTTTTTTGCAAATTTTTTGGTGTAAGTCAGAAGCCATAATAAATAATATACCCATGTACCTTGTATTACATGTGCAAACACAGGGAATTCTGTAATAATGTGTTTATAATTTCACATATAAGTCACACCTCAGGCCAAACTATGAAAAAAAAACAGAACTGCGACTGAAACTGAAACTGGAAACTTTTGTCCCCAGATCTCTACCTTTAAACCCCCCCCCCCCCCCCAGTATGACTGCTATATGTTGGACAGTTTATGCTGTCTGTGGTTTATATCACTGGTTCATCCAGAAATGTTTGTTGTTTGTTCATGTTAATTATATTATATTATCATAATTCACTAAAATACTTGTGTAGTCTCACTGTAAATAATAATGTGTTCTTAATGACTTGTCTGGATAAATAAGTAGGTAAGTAAAACAAAAATATAAATAAATTCTAGCCCAAAAAATAGGGTACGTATATTTATGTTAAGGATTTAAGGAGTTCACTGTCAGTAATAAAATAAAATAAACAATTCTAAACAGATTAATTTACAAGAAGGCAGGAGTGAACAAGAGTAAAACGTCGATGTTGTTCTCAGTGGAAAAAACCAGTGCATCTGCTCATACATAATGAATGTGTGTTAGAAATGTCTAATGTTTCCTTCATGTGTTCGCCTTCACACTCCTCACACTCATTTTTCTTTTTGTACATTTGGGAGTGTTTGTGCGCTCCTTCCTCCTCAGACCAAACGGAGAGTCTGAGACAAACGAGTGACTAAATTTAGACGCTGGTCTCATCTCACCTGCAGTTGAGTCTCAGCTCCCAGGGGGGTGGGGGTGGGGGGGCAGTGTCTCCATGCCGCACCGCTGCAGAGGAAGTGTTCAGTGGAAGGAAGTTTACAGCGTCACCTGAAAAACTGAAACACAGTGAGTGGATGGAAGTGTCCCACATTCTGCTAAACATCAACACACATAACTTTCTATTGTGAAGATGCTCTGGCTTTTATGTGTGTGTTTGTATTCCTATCTTTATGGGGACATTGATATGATAATAAGATAAGATAGTACTTTATTATCATCGTACAATTGTACAATAACATGTGTCCTCTGCATTTAACCCAGTGGGCACCCATGGGGGGCACCCAGGGACCCACGTCCAGAGCGTCATGGTCAGAATCA
>CM035783.1:55495452-55520452 GCA_020466265.1 Siphamia tubifer
TTTATATAAATATTTGTACTTTATACTCTTTACATTTATATAAATATATGTACTTTATACTCTTTACATTTATATAAATATTTGTACTTTATACTCTTTACATTTATATAAATATATGTACTTTATACTCTTTACATTTATATAAATATTTGTACTTTATACTCTTTACATTTATATAAATATTTGTACTTTATACTCTTTACATTTATATAAATATTTGTACTTTATACTCTTTACATTTATATAAATATTTGTACTTTATACTCTTTACATTTATATAAATATTTGTACTTTATACTCTTTACATTTATATAAATATATGTACTTTATACTCTTTACATTTATATAAATATTTGTACTTTATACTCTTTACATTTATATAAATATTTGTACTTTATACTCTTTACATTTATATAAATATATGTACTTTATACTCTTTACATTTATATAAATATATGTACTTTATACTCTTTACATTTATATAAATATTTGTACTTTATACTCTTTACATTTATATAAATATTTGTACTTTATACTCTTTACATTTATATAAATATATGTACTTTATACTCTTTACATTTATATAAATATATGTACTTTATACTCTTTACATTTATATAAATATTTGTACTTTATACTCTTCACATTTATATAAATATATGTACTTTATACTCTTTACATTTATATAAATATTTGTACTTTATACTCTTTACATTTATATAAATATTTGTACTTTATACTCTTTACATTTATATAAATATTTGTACTTTATACTCTTTACATTTATATAAATATATGTACTTTATACTCTTTACATTTATATAAATATTTGTACTTTATACTCTTTACATTTATATAAATATTTGTACTTTATACTCTTTACATTTATATAAATATATGTACTTTATACTCTTTATATTTATATAAATATATGTACTTTATACTCTTTACATTTATATAAATATATGTACTTTATACTCTTTATATTTATATAAATATATGTACTTTATACTCTTTACATTTATATAAATATATGTACTTTATACTCTTTACATTTATATAAATATTTGTACTTTATACTCTTTACATTTATATAAATATTTGTACTTTATACTCTTTACATTTATATAAATATATGTACTTTATACTCTTTACATTTATATAAATATATGTACTTTATACTCTTTACATTTATATAAATATTTGTACTTTATACTCTTTACATTTATATAAATATATGTACTTTATACTCTTTACATTTATATAAATATATGTACTTTATACTCTTTACATTTATATAAATATTTGTACTTTATACTCTTTACATTTATATAAATATTTGTACTTTATACTCTTTACATTTATATAAATATATGTACTTTATACTCTTTACATTTATATAAATATATGTACTTTATACTCTTTACATTTATATAAATATTTGTACTTTATACTCTTTACATTTATATAAATATATGTACTTTATACTCTTTACATTTATATAAATATTTGTACTTTATACTCTTTACATTTATATAAATATTTGTACTTTATACTCTTTACATTTATATAAATATTTGTACTTTATACTCTTTACATTTATATAAATATATGTACTTTATACTCTTTACATTTATATAAATATTTGTACTTTATACTCTTTACATTTATATAAATATTTGTACTTTATACTCTTTACATTTATATAAATATATGTACTTTATACTCTTTACATTTATATAAATATATGTACTTTATACTCTTTACATTTATATAAATATTTGTACTTTATACTCTTTACATTTATATAAATATATGTACTTTATACTCTTTACATTTATATAAATATATGTACTTTATACTCTTTACATTTATATAAATATATGTACTTTATACTCTTTACATTTATATAAATATATGTACTTTATACTCTTTACATTTATATAAATATATGTACTTTATACTCTTTACATTCTCAGAATAAACTCATTACTTTTTCAAACTAAACAAATGTTACAGTAGAAAAATAAGTGAGGAGAGAAACTGGAACCTTATATATTATATTTATATAAATATTGTCTCACAATTTTGATGTTTTTTTTAAATTATTCACTATTTAAATATCATGATGACTTTTTATGTCAACTGTGACTTTTTAATTTTTCCTAAATGTTTTGTCCATATCCATTAAACTGTCCAGTAACTATCAAACACATTATCTTCACACTAACTCACATTTTTCCTGGTTAAATAAATATTATTATTTGTTATTTAACTGTCAATTCCTTCTTTGTGTGAATTATAGTAAAGTTAAGTCATTACTTTGGTCTCTGACATACTTGTGTAATATTTTACAGGGACATTGATGAAGTTTCTCGCAGTAAAATCTCCTTCACCTCAAATTGATGATGATGCAGCAGGTGAGTAATGATGTAGTTTGGTTGGTTTTAATTTCAAATAAAACAATAAAACAAACGTATAGTATGAACTTAATGAAGGTATATGTATTCACTCCAACACGTTCATCTTCACTAGGATCACCAGCAACTGAACATGAGCAGGTACCAGTACCTGTGAGAGAGGAACAGTCAGCAGCACATCAGTCAGTTCAGCTGGTACCAACACCAGCACATCAGATGTTGTTCCAGGTCAGTTTCCAGGGCTGTTATTCTCTTTTCTTCAGTTTACTTTAAAATATCATTACATTCATTATATTCATTCAGAACCACTTCCACTCTGTGGTTTAAAGGTAAATTCCACCTTAAATATTTGCCCAAATTAAAACATCTATTGCTCTGCATCCACAAACACCACAGTCATGAAACTTCACCTGTGTTTAGATATCACCTCAAAGTTTGTACATTAACTCATATCAAATCCAATTATATATTTGTTAACAAATAACAAATAGAAAGCAGAAAAATGGAAAAATCCACCTAGATTGAAAATAAAACTTTAAAGTTAATGTAGACCCACAAGATGTCATTTCACTGTAAATTATGAATCTGTGAACATTTACTGTGTAAAATGTCAGCTTTGTACAACAATTAATTCATAAATTAGTCATAAAATAGTACAATTTGGTCACTTGAGAGCATTTTAGCCAAACACACACAAAAGTGGTTTTTTTAACTTCTTAACTTGATACAAAATGTAAAATATTTCCTAATTGCATTTATTCAGTTCACCTTGAGATACCATGATGATATAGATTTTGTTTATTCAGTTTACTTTGAACTTTCCTAATTTATTCATACAGTTGACTTTCAAATGTTCTAATTTACATCTTAATTTTAATGTGCATACAGGTACGTCTGTCCCATCTCCACCGTCAAAAACCTCTGGTCATCAACATGAATCAGCACCACCTCCAGTTGACCCGGCTGAGCGGCCTGAATTGCTCTCGGCCTCAGAAAGAACTGATTTGGTAGGCAGACGGCCACTACCTGTAAGTGACAACTTCATAGCCTAGGATCTAGACTGTCCCCAGTGGCCGCAAACTGCATTTGCTACGGGGGCAGTCTAGAAAGTCTAGGCGAATTTGTGGGCGGGATAACCGCTGTCTGTCAAGTTTTCTCTTTACACAACGCCACGCTATTGGATGGGTAACCAGTCAGAGCGATGAACATGGATTTCGTAGACAGTGTCACCGGAAGAACACACCAGAATGTAGTCTCAAAACGAGTGCAGCAGCTTAGCTAGCTAGTCGGCGTTTGGCTACCAGGCTAGTAGTAGGATTGTAGCACAGAGTTAATGTGGCAATGTGTGCTAGCTAGCAGCCACGCCTTCTTCTTCTCTTTGGTGTGCTAGCTGCTACGTCTCTGCGACTACAACATTACGTGTCGTATTTGTGTCGTCATGAGGCAGGGCGGGCTCCAATCCCGCGGGCTCCCAGTTTGAAAAGAGCACGTAAGGCGCATAGACAGTGGAGCAGAGCATACAACTTACCTCGGTAAAACAATTCAGAACGAGCTAATAAGCTGCATAAGTGACAAAATACTGGAGAAAATAGTGGCTGAAATCAAGGAGTCAAAGTACTATTCAATAATATTGGATTGTACTCCCGACATTAGCCACAAAGAGCAGATGTCTGTGATTGTGGACATTGTGAATCCTATGACATCAGAGATTAAGGAGCATTTTTGGGGGTTTTTAATTGCTCCTGAATCTACTGGCTCAGCTTTGTCCACCCTGATCCTTCAGAGGCTCAAGGAATTAAACATCCCTTTTGAGGCCTGCAGGGGGCAGTCATACGACAACGGAGCTAATATGAAGGGGAAACACAAAGGGGTGCAGGCAAGGCTTTTGGCCAAAAATCCACTTGCATTCTATGTGCCTTGCAGTGCACATACTTTGAACCTCATGGTTTCTGATGCAGCCAAGGCATCAAAGGACGCCGTCTGGTTTTTTTGGAAATGTTGAGAAAATGTATAAACTCTTCTCAGGGTCCACTCAAAGGTGGGCCATTTTACAGAAACACGTCGACATCACACTCAAGTCCTGGAGTGACACACGCTGGGAAAGTCGCATCAATAGCATTCAACCCTTACGCCATGAAGCAGACAAGGTGAGAGAGGCTTTATTGGAGGTCAGGGAAAATGTGAATGACCCCATGGTGAAGGTGGAAGCTAATTCCCTGGCTGAAGAAGTTGGATCGTCTAGATTCCAAATATGCTGTGTGGTCTGGTATGACATTCTTTCCAAAATCAACAACACCAGGAAGCTTCTTCAGTCTGTCAACATGCAGCTGGATGTTGCAGTAGGTCTCATTCAGAAAAGTAGGGACAATTTGATCGGTTACAGGACCACCGGCTTCACTGATGCACAGGCCACTGCCAAAGCCATTTGTGAGAAAATTAATACTGAGCCAGTACTGAAGGAAAAACGATTCAGGTCCACCAAAACCACTTTGCATACGAGGCCGCAGATGAGCCAATAGTTGATGCATTGAAGAGACTGGAAGTGAGATTTTTTAATGCAGTGGTAGACTGTGGCATTCAGTCTTTGGAGGACCGCTTTCAGTCTCTGGGGCAAGTCAAAGACAATTTTGGTGTGCTTCTAAACTTTAGGGATCTTGATGCACAGACATTGACGGACAACTGCCAATTGCTTGAGGCCAGACTTACTTGTGGAGAGGAGTCTGACATTGATGGATGTGATCTAGCTGCAGAAATGGAAAGTCTTCCAGTTTTGCCAAAAATGACAGCAATTGAGCTTCTAACGTACCTCTCTCAAAATGACATGTGTGAGCTCTTCCCAAATCTTTGGGTAGCTCTTAGGATAACCTGCACACAAGCTGATAAAGACCTATTTAAGGTCTTCAATGCAACAGGAAAGGCTCAGTGGACTTGATGATGATTTTGCTTCTAGAAAAGCCAGGAAGCAAAGGCTCTGAATACTGAGTGGGATGGTCAAAATAAAAATGTAAATACTTTTATTTGTACATATTACAAGGATTTGATTTTTATTACACAAATTCTTCATTTATTATTATTATTATTATTATTATTGTTATTAGTAATCTTATTTGTTATTATTATTATTTATTTTTATTTATTATTTGTCTTATTTATTTGTATTTTCTATTTTGTCACTTGGTTTACATTTGTTGTGAGACATTTTGCACATCTCTTTTGCATTTGAAAAAGAAGCTAAATTAAACTGTTCGACTTTGAAATTCACTGTGTTGTTGCTGATTTTACAAATAGTGAAAATAATTCAATGTACACATTCATATGATGCGAGTTTACTTCATAGGTAAAGTTTAAAGGGTCAGGATGACAATGGCATATTTTAAGCACTTTATAAATGATGGTAATGGTAGTGGATATGTTTTGTACACATAGTGTGTAGCCTATATGATGAAAGCATCAGATGCCGAGGAGACTGGTATGGTGGGGGGGGGTGAAATATCGCTTAGGGCCCCAGTAAAGCTTGGGCCGGCCCTGGTGAAAACCTCTTTCTAAAGTGTTCAGTCCAACTTGTCAGTAAATCCCAGACTTTGACAAATGCTGGTCCTGCCTCAGTCTGGGTCAGTCCCACTAATCCTCCATCATTTAACATTTAGCCTGTGTCTAAATCATCCTAATACGACTGACATATCACAGACTGTTAACCCTTAATATCCCTGAGGGGAACTAACTGTGTCCTCTGCTGCTGGAAACATGTCAGAGTGTGGCAGCTCTGGTCCTCACACAGTAACACACATCAACACACATCAACACACAGTAACACACATTAACACACATTAACACACATTAACACACATTAACACACATTAACACACAGTAACACACATTAACACACAGTAACACACATTAACACACAGTAACACACAGTAATATCTATGATTACAACCCCCCCCAAAGGTATTGTCTTTGGAGGGATTTTTTTTTTTTTTTTTGCTGGAATTGGCCTGGATGCTGCGGGATATTCTGGCCCTGAAATCCTGATCCAGTCCGGCCCTGTACACATACATACATAAATACACATTACATTCATGTTCTTCCTTCTACAGTCATAAAGTTAACTCATTGATTAAAGTTAACTCATTGATTAAAGTTAACTCATTCATTAGAGTTAACTCATTCATTAAAGTTAACTCATTCATTAGATTATGACCTGGTGGCGGCCATATTGGATTTGTCCATTTTGAGGCATTATGGGACATGTTTTAGTCCAGCATACAGACATTTTGAATTCAACAGCCTTTAAAACCATCAAAACACTGTATGACAAACATTAACATGAATGACTTCAGGTTCAACTGTTCAGAAAACTGACCCTGAATATTTAAGCGACATTAAATGTGAATCTGAACACACTTTTACTACTGGAGTCTGGTCCATGTGGGGACGTCTGAGGGATAAAACAGAGGAAAAAAAAATGGTCCAGTGCTTTGTTGTGTCAACTCACTCAGTCTGAGGTTCCATGACATGTTCAGTCTGTTTCAAAACCACTCAGTGGTTTTGTCAGAGTCATTAACCTCTAAACAGGCATCAAGTTAGAACGGATGAGGAGCAGAAAAGCATAGCTGTTGCTATGACGACCACAGAACAGATGTCAGATAGGAGCTTTGCTTCCATATTAGTTGGATTCTAGTGCCATCTTTTGGTTAGTTTATGCAACTGAAACTTTAAAAACTTGGATAAAACAAAGAGAAGGAGAGAGAGAGAGAGAGAGAGAGAGAGAGTAAGGGAGAGAGAGGGGAAGACGGAGAGCAAGGGAGAGAGAGAGAGAGAGAGACAGAGAGAGAGAGAGAGAGAAAGAGAGCATGGGAGAGAGAGAGGGAGGAAGAGACAGAAAGAGAGAAATAGTCAAAAATGTACAAAAGGGGGGCGGGGCTTAGACTTAGAGATGGGGTGACAAGCTCGGACATTCATGAGGGACTGGGAGTAGAGCCGGAGGAGTCAACTGAGGTGGCTCAGGCACCTCATGAGGACGCCTCCTGGACGCCTCCCTGGGGAGGTGTTCCGGGCATGTCCATCCAGGAGGAGACCCTGGGGTCGACCCAGGACACACTGGAGGGATTATATCTCTGGGCTGGCCTGGGAACGCCTCGGAATTCCCCTGGAGGAGTTGGCTGAGGAAGCTGGGGTGAAGGAAGTCTGGGCTACTTTACTGGGACTGCTGCCCCCATGACCCGGATGAAACGAGAGACGACGAGTACGAGTACAAGTACGAGTACTTCCATTTTATACACACCTACATGGAGGTGGAAGTATTCAACACCTTCAACAAAACTGTAAAACACATTTTTAATCAGATTAACCCTGTATCCAGGTGAACTTTTTAGGTGCACTTCGCATTTTGTGTTAAAAAAAAAACACTTTATTTTTCAGAATTTAAATTATGTCACAATTCAGAAGTTGTTCATTTGCATGATTTTTTTAATTCTGGACACTAACAAAAATACTAAAGACATTTATCAGTCACTGAACTATGTCCCCATCAGGAACTGGAGCAAAACGTATTTACTATATGAACAAAAGTCTTGACTCACCTGCTGTGACTCACACGTGTAGTTTAGTCACATGTGATTCATAACCCATAGGATTCAAGATGGCGTCACTTCTTTGTCCACAGTCATGTTAGAAGAGAAAGGCCTCAGCTCCAAACTGTCCCCACAAAGTTAGGAACATGAAAACATCCAAAATGTCCGTTGACACATGCAGAGTTCCTTTGACTGGAACTAAGGGGCAGAGCAAAGTCCAGCTCCTGAAAAACAGCCTCACAAGGCAACCGTCAACCGTCAAACCAGAATCTTCCATCACATTTCCAGATGAAGATGAAGCATGATTGGTCAGTCCACAGAAGGTGTGTCCACTGATGTAGAGTCCAGTGGTCTGTCCAGTGGTCTGTCCAGTGTTCTGTCCAGTGGTCAGTCCAGTGGTCTGTCCAGTGGTCTGTCCAGTGGTCAGTCCAGTGGTCAGTCCAGTGGTCTGTCCAGTGTTCTGTCCAGTGTTCTGTTCAGTGGTCAGTCCAGTGGTCAGTCCAGTGGTCTGTCCAGTGGTCTGTCCAGTGTTCTGTCCAGTGGTCTGTCCAGTGGTCTGTCCAGTGGTCTGTCCAGTGGTCTGTCCAGTGTTCTGTCCAGTGGTCAGTCCAGTGGTCTGTCCAGTGGTCTGTCCAGTGGTCAGTCCAGTGGTCAGTCCAGTGGTCTGTCCAGTGTTCTGTCCAGTGTTCTGTTCAGTGGTCAGTCCAGTGGTCTGTCCAGTGGTCTGTCCAGTGGTCAGTCCAGTGGTCTGTCCAGTGGTCTGTCCAGTGGTCAGTCCAGTGGTCAGTCCAGTGGTCTGTCCAGTGTTCTGTCCAGTGGTCAGTCCAGTGGTCTGTCCAGTGGTCTGTCCAGTGGTCTTGTGCTTTACTTCATCCCATACTGTCCTTTGGCTTGGATGTATCTGCTGGTTTACATGGAAACCTCTGCATTGCACAGTTCTGGAGCTAATGTGAATCCACATGAAGTTTGGAGGTCTGCCTTTTAGCATTAGCATTAGCCAAACCGGCTCCATCAGGTCACATGGATGAACCCTTGATCGTTCCAGACACTTCCACCTTCTTCTAAAACAGTTGACTGGAATATTCAGGAGTGAAGAAACGTCCCCAGTGGGTTTGAGTGGTTCTGTCATTTTTCCACAGGTGCAGTTCTGTCATGGTTCCACAGGTGCGGTTCTGTCATGGTTCCACAGGTGTGGTTCTGTTACGGTTCCACAGGTGCAGTTCTGTCATTTTTCCACAGGTGCAGTTCTGTCATGGTTCCACAGGTGCGGTTCTGTCATGGTTCCACAGGTGCAGTTCTGTTACGGTTTCACAGGTGCAGTTCTGTTACGGTTCCACAGGTGCGGTTCTGTCATGGTTCCACAGGTGCAGTTCTGTTACGGTTCCACAGGTGCAGTTCTGTCATTTTTCCACAGGTGCAGTTCTGTCATGGTTCCACAGGTGCGGTTCTGTTACGGTTCCACAGGTGCGGTTCTGTCATGGTTCCACAGGTGCAGTTCTGTTACGGTTCCACAGGTGCGGTTCTGTTATGGTTCCACAGGTGCGGTTCTGTCATGGTTCCACAGGTGCGGTTCTGTCATGGTTCTACAGGTGCAGTTCTGTTACGGTTCCACAGGTGCGGTTCTGTCATGGTTCCACAGGTGCAGTTCTGTTACGGTTCCACAGGTGCGGTTCTGTCATGGTTCCACAGGTGCGGTTCTGTCATGGTTCCACAGGTGCGGTTCTGTCATGGTTCCACAGGTGCAGTTCTGTTACGGTTCCACAGGTGCAGTTCTGTCATTTTTCCACAGGTGCAGTTCTGTCATGGTTCCACAGGTGTGGTTCTGTCATGGTTCCACAGGTGCGGTTCTGTTACGGTTTCACAGGTGCAGTTCTGTTACGGTTCCACAGGTGCGGTTCTGTCATGGTTCCACAGGTGCGGTTCTGTTACGGTTCCACAGGTGCGGTTCTGTCATGGTTCCACAGGTGCAGTTCTGTTACGGTTCCACAGGTGCGGTTCTGTTATGGTTCCACAGGTGCGGTTCTGTCATGGTTCCACAGGTGCGGTTCTGTCATGGTTCTACAGGTGCAGTTCTGTTACGGTTCCACAGGTGGGGTTCTGTCATGGTTCCACAGGTGCAGTTCTGTTACGGTTCCACAGGTGCGGTTCTGTCATGGTTCCACAGGTGCGGTTCTGTCATGGTTCCACAGGTGCGGTTCTGTTACGGTTCCACAGTTGCAGCTCTGTCATGGTTCCACAGGTGCAGTTCTGTTACGGTTCCACAGGTGGGGTTCTGTCATGGTTCCACAGGTGCAGTTCTGTCATGGTTCCACAGGTGCAGTTCTGTCATGGTTCCACAGGTGCGGTTCTGTCATGGTTCCACAGGTGCGGTTCTGTTACGGTTCCACAGTTGCAGCTCTGTCATGGTTCCACAGGTGCAGTTCTGTTACGGTTCCACAGGTGGGGTTCTGTCATGGTTCCACAGGTGCAGTTCTGTTACGGTTCCACAGGTGCGGTTCTGTCATGGTTCCACAGGTGCGGTTCTGTCATGGTTCCACAGGTGCGGTTCTGTTACGGTTCCACAGTTGCAGCTCTGTCATGGTTCCACAGGTGCAGTTCTGTTACGGTTCCACAGGTGCGGTTCTGTCATGGTTCCACAGGTGCGGTTCTGTCATGGTTCCACAGTAGAATCCACTTCATCCATTCTGTCTCTAGTGTTTGTCAAAACAGTCTGATAAACGAGCTGTTTGATTTTATTCACCTGTGGAACCACATGGAAGTGACTAGAACACCTGAGTCTGATTATCTGGACATGTGAGCCAGTACTTTTGGGGAGTGTAAGTTTTTCAGTATAAAGTAAGTTTTTCAGTATAATGTAAGTTTTTCAGTATAAAGTAAGTTTTTCAGTATAATGTAAGTTTTTCAGTATAAAGTAAGTTTTTCAGTATAATGTAAGTTTTTCAGTATAATGTAAGTTTTTCAGTATAAAGTAAGTTTTTCAGTATAATTCAATTCAATTCAATTTTATTTATAAAGCCCTAAATCACAACAAAGTCGTCTCAGAGGGCTTTACAAAAACACAATCAACTACAGAGATACATGAAAAGTCCCAGGCATCCCCTGTCCTTAGACCCTCCCCCTGTCCTTAGACCCTCCTTCTCGGCAAGAAAAAACTTCCAAACCCAGTGGGAAAAAGAAGAAATCTTGAGGAGAACCACATTGAAGGACAGATCCACTCCCATGGACGGACAGACTATAGATGAACGTCCATGTATAAATGCAGGAAGGGGGGCTGGTCCAGACAGGCAGGGGCGGTGGTCCGGGGTCACAGGTCAGCACAGGCGAGATATTCCAGATCCTGTCGTCCATGGCTCCCGTGCAGGCACTGTCAGGAGAGCCACCACTCCCCCCAGGGGGGGAGGGGGGAAAGGGGACACCAGGTGACTAGTCATGAACAGACTTGGTATGAAAGATATGTTATAAAAGTTACAGAAACAGATGTGAGGAAGAGAAAGAGAAGAAAGAACTCAGTGTCTGTACTTCCCCCAGCATTCTAACTCCTAGGGCAGCCTAGACTGAACTGTGACTCATACATCATGTATACATGATATATGAGTCACATCATTTTTAACTAACCTGACCATAGTCTTTCTCAAACAGGAATGTTTTAAGCCTAATTTTAAATGTAGAGACTGTTTCTGCGTCTTTAATATTAAAGGGAAGCTGATTCCATAAGACAGTAACCATGGTAACTAAAGGCTCTAGCTCCTACTGTACTTTTAGAAACCCTAGGAACTTTCAGTAAACCTGCATTCTGAGAACGAAGGGTTCTATTGGGTTGGTACGGAACCAGATCATCTTTAAGATAAGAGGGGCCCATACCATTAACCCCTGACCTCTGACCCCTAACCCTAACCCATACCATTAATGGTTTTATATGTAAGGAGGAGGATTTTAAATTTAATTCTAGACTCAACTGGAAGCCAGTGAAGGGTTTGGAGCACAGGGGTGATAGGGTTAGGGGTCAGGGGTCAGGGTTTGGAGCACAGGGGTGATAGGGTCAGGGGTCAGGGGTCAGGGTTTGGAGCACAGGGGTGATGTGTTCTCTTCTATTTGATCCTGTTAATAATCTTGCTGCTGCATTTTGAACCAGTTGAAGCTTTTTAGGGAATATTTAGGACATGCTACAAGTAAGGAGTTACAATAATCTAATCGTGATGTGACAAATGCATGAATTAATTTTTAGACAGAATATTCCTAATTTTGGCTATGTTGCGCAGGTGAAAGAAGGCTGTTCTGCAAGTTTGGTTAATGTGCATTTTGAATGAAAGATCTGGATCAAATAAAACTCCTAAATTTTTAACTGTGTCACTGGGTGTTACACTTAAGTTGTCCAGAGTAACTATGTGGTCAGGTAGGGAGTCTCTCGCATCTTTAGGACCAATTATAACGACTTCAGTTTTTTCAGGGTTCAGTAAAAGATAATTGGCACTCATCCAAATTTTTATGTCTTGGACACATGTACTTAGTTTATCTATTTGTCTGGTCTGATCAGGTTTAATCGATAAATATAGCTGTGTGTCATCCGCGTAACAATGAAAATTAATGCCATGATTTGTAATGATGTTACCTAAAGGGAGCATATATAGTGTAAACAAAATAGGCCCAAGGACTGACCCTTGAGGAACGCCATAATTAACTCTGGAGGACTGCGATGATTGTTTGTTGATGTGAACAAATTGGTAGCGATCAGATAAATATGATTTAAAGCAGCAGAGGGCTGCTCCTCTAATACCTATATCACATTCTAATCTGTGCACTAAGATACTGTGGTCAATGGTGTCAAAGGCTGCACTAAGGTCTAATAACACCAGGACCCATATTAGTCCGATGTCAGCGGCTAATAATAAGTCATTAGTAACTTTAACTAACGCCGTTTCAGTGCTATGATGGGCACGAAAGCCAGACTGAAACTGTTCAAATAAACTATTATCCTGCAGGAATTGGCACAGCTGTTTAACTATTACTCGTTCTAAAACCTTTGACAGGAAGGGCAAATTGGATATAGGCCTATAATTGGCTAAAATGTCAGGATCTAGGGTAGGCTTTTTCAGAATTGGTTTAATAACAGCATATTTAAATGACTGTGGCACATATCCAGTAATTAATGAAGTGTTAATTATATTTAGGACAGTGTTAATAATTAGGGGCAGAATCTGTTTAAAGAGTTTTGTTGTAATTGGATCTAAGAGGCAGGTGATGATTTGGAAGACATGATAATAGATATGACATCAGTTTGGTCTACAGTGGTGAAATTATTTAGTGTTACAGAGGGATTTATAAAAAGGCCTAGGTTTGAAAGCGCTACTTTTTCTGATCTAATATTTGGGAGAAATGTGTCTATTTTGTCTCTAATAGTTGATATTTTATTGTTAAAGAACTGCAGGAAATCATCAGAATGGAGCGTGGATGGAATAACTGGTTCCACGGAGGTGTGTCTGTTTGTCAGTCTGGCTACAGTACTGAACAGGAATCTAGGATTATTCTTGTTTTCTTCTATTATGGATGAGTAATATCTAGTTTTGGCTGTACGCAAAGATGGATTATACTTTATTAAGCTATTTTTCCAGGCATTGAGAGAATCTTCTAAGTTGGATCGCCTCCATTGCCTCTAATTTAGGTGTTGTTTGTTTAATGGAGCGAGTGTCAGCGTTGTACCATGGGGAGGTTCATCTAATCTTAGTAGTTTTTAATTTAAGGGGGGCAACTATATCTAGCGTAGTTTGTAGTGTGAGCATGGTACTATCGACTAACTCATCACTTATACTGGGACTAAATGTGTCCTTTACATAATCACATGACATAGACACAAATAGTGACTGAATTAACTCTTTATACTTTGAGACAGCACGGTCACATAGTATCCTTTTCATTTGTGTTTTAATCACTGAGGTAGAAATATCCTCAAACAAAACCTGGAAGGTCATTAAAAAGTGATCTGAGAGTATGGGATTATGGGTAAAAACGACGAGGTCATTAATTTCAACAGCAAATGTTCAGATCAGATGGAGGGTGTGTCTGTGAATGTGGGTTGGTTTATGAACATTTTGGATAAAGCCTAATCCGTCTAGTAGGTCACTAAATGCATTACTAAGAGAGTCAGCGTTGTTATCAACATGTATGTTAAAATCACCAACTATTATAATCCTATCCCAGTTCAACACTACACTGGATAGAAAGTCAGAGACTTCTAATAAAAACTGTGAATAAGGGCCAGGAGGGCGGTAGACTATGACAAAAAGGACTGGTTTTTGGTTTCTGCAGTTGGGGAAAGTAATGGATGAAACTAGACTTTCAAAGGAGTGGTAAGTGGGATTAGTTTTATGATTAATTTTAGGGCTAAGACCTAAACTGGAGTGGGATATTATTGCCACTCCTCCACCACGGCCACTGGTTCTGGCTGTGTGATAGTTCACATGAGTTGGTGGCGTGAATTCATTTAATGCGACATATTCATCCTGCTGAAGCCAGGTTTCAGTCAGAGCTAAAATATCAATTTTGTGATCACTAATTAGATCGTTTATTAACAAAGATTTGGAAGAAATAGACCTAATATTGATCAGTCCACATTGGATAAAATAGTTAGGTGTTCTTTTAATCTGATTATTACTTAAAACTATTTTTATTAAATTATTTGATCTCACTCCTATAGGTTTTTTAATATTAGGGGTTTATTATTAACTACACAGGGAATAGATGCAGTCTTTCTGTTATTTACTACATGGTGGGTTTGTGACAGCTCAGAGTAAAGTGGATGCACAGAGAAGTGTTTTACACTACGACTCTGCGCCTGGGCCCGCACTCTGGATTGTCATTTTGACAGGCTAAGTTTGGTAGCCACATTTTGTGCTAAGAGAGAGGCACCTTCCCAAGTGGGATGTATGCTATCTCTGCGAATGAGCCCAGGCTTTCCCCAGAATGTACGCCAATTATCTATAAAAACAACATCATTTTCTGAGCACCACCTAGACAACCAGCGGTTAAATGATGAGAACCTAGAGTACATCTCATCACTGGCCAAATTGGGCAGGGGTCCAGAGAATGCTACGGTGTTACACATCGACTTAGCAAGTTTACACACCGATGCTACGTTCAGCTTAAGAACCTCTGATTGTTTCCGTCGGACATCGTTACCACCAGCGTGGATCACGATGCGGCGGAAGCTAGCCCTGCTCTGCTGTAGAAGCCTAAGGTTTCCTTCGATGTCACCGACTCTGGCCCCTGGATAACACCTGACAGACACCGCTGGGTGCTTCACGTCTCTAAGAATAGAACTTCCAATGAGGAGAGTGTCTGGTTTGGCCAGTGTTCTGCCATGGGGTCTGCTACAGACGTGAAGCTCTTGGTGCGCTACGTTTGTGCGTTTAGCACCACGCTTCCTCCGTACTGTCACAAATCCGTCTCTCGACTCTCCCGGCTGCACGGGACTTGCTGAGGGGCTAGCCACGCTCCTGTTGCTGTTAGCACGGCCTGCGGTCCCTGCAGCTATCTCGCTATAGCTAGGCCTAGCATTAGCCTCCAAGCTGCAGAGCCGTGCTTCTAACTCAGAAACCCTGGCCTCCAACCCTGACACTAAGCTACACTTCCAACAGCTACTGCTATCCTCAGTAAAGGAGGCAGGGACTCACTGTACATACAACACACTGAGCAGAAAATACAAGAAGAAGAACTAGCCATGCTAAGGGAAGCTAGGCTAGCGAAGTTAAAGAGGAAAACGTAATGTTAGTTTTTTAGTATAATGTAAGTTTTTCGGTATAATGTTAGTTTTTCAGTATAAAGTAAGTTTTTCAGTATAGTGTAAGTTTTTTAGTATAATGTTAGTTTTTCAGTATAAAGTAAGTTTTTCAGTATAAAGTAAGTTTTTCAGTATAATGTTAGTTTTTCAGTATAAAGTAAGTTTTTCAGTATAATGTAAGTTTTTCAGTATAATGTTAGTTTTTCAGTATAAAGTAAGTTTTTCAGTATAGTGTAAGTTTTTTAGTATAATGTTAGTTTTTCAGTATAAAGTAAGTTTTTCAGTATAAAGTAAGTTTTTCAGTATAATGTTAGTTTTTCAGTATAAAGTAAGTTTTTCAGTATAATGTAAGTTTTTCAGTATAAAGTAAGTTTTTTAGTATAGTGTAAGTTTTTCAGTATAGTGTGTTTTTCAGTATAGTGTAAGTTTTTCAGTATAAAGTAAGTTTTTCAGTATAGTGTGTTTTTCAGTATAGTGTAAGTTTTTCAGTATAAAGTAAGTTTTTCAGTATAAAGTAAGTTTTTCAGTATAGTGTAAGTTTTTCAGTATAAAGTAAGTTTTTCAGTATAGTGTAAGTTTTTCAGTATAATGTTAGTTTTTCAGTATAAAGTAAGTTTTTTAGTATGTTAGTTTTTCAGTATAAAGTAAGTTTTTCAGTATAAAGTAAGTTTTTCAGTATAGTGTAAGTTTTTCAGTATAAAGTAAGTTTTTCAGTATAGTGTAAGTTTTTCAGTATAATGTTAGTTTTTCAGTATAAAGTAAGTTTTTCAGTATAGTGTAAGTTTTTCAGTATAAAGTAAGTTTTTCAGTATAAAGTAAGTTTTTCAGTATAGTGTAAGTTTTTCAGTATAAAGTAAGTTTTTCAGTATAGTGTAAGTTTTTCAGTATAAAGTAAGTTTTTCAGTATAGTGTAAGTTTTTTAGTATAATGTTAGTTTTTCAGTATAAAGTAAGTTTTTCAGTATACAGTAAGTTTTTCAGTATAGTGTAAGTTTTTCAGTATAATGTAAGTTTTTCAGTATAATGTAAGTTTTTCAGTATAATGTTAGTTTTTCAGTATAATGTAAGTTTTTCAGTATAATGTTAGTTTTTCAGTATAAAGTAAGTTTTTCAGTATAGTGTAAGTTTTTCAGTATAATGTTAGTTTTTCAGTATAATGTAAGTTTTTCAGTATAATGTAAGTTTTTCAGTATAATGTAAGTTTTTCAGTATAATGTTAGTTTTTCAGTATAATGTAAGTTTTTCAGTATAATGTAAGTTTTTCAGTATAATGTAAGTTTTTCAGTATAATGTAAGTTTTTCAGTATAATGTTAGTTTTTCAGTATAATGTAAGTTTTTCAGTATAGTGTATGTTTTTCAGTATAGTGTAAGTTTTTCAGTATAAAGTAAGTTTTTCAGTATAAAGTAAGTTTTTCAGTATAGTGTAAGTTTTTCAGTATAAAGTAAGTTTTTCAGTATAGTGTAAGTTTTTCAGTATAAAGTAAGTTTTTCAGTATAGTGTAAGTTTTTCAGTATAATGTTAGTTTTTCAGTATAAAGTAAGTTTTTCAGTATAGTGTAAGTTTTTCAGTATAAAGTAAGTTTTTCAGTATAGTGTAAGTTTTTCAGTATAAAGTAAGTTTTTCAGCATAGTGTAAGTTTTTTAGTATAATGTTAGTTTTTCAGTATAAAGTAAGTTTTTCAGTATACAGTAAGTTTTTCAGTATAGTGTAAGTTTTTCAGTATAATGTAAGTTTTTCAGTATAATGTAAGTTTTTCAGTATAACGTAAGTTTTTCAGTATAATGTAAGTTTTTCAGTATAATGTTAGTTTTTCAGTATAATGTAAGTTTTTCAGTATAAAGTAAGTTTTTCAGTATAGTGTAAGTTTTTCAGTATAATGTTAGTTTTTCAGTATAATGTAAGTTTTTCAGTATAATGTTAGTTTTTCAGTATACAGTAAGTTTTTCAGTATAATGTTAGTTTTTCAGTATACAGTAAGTTTTTCAGTATAGTGTAAGTTTTTCAGTATAATGTAAGTTTTTCAGTATAATGTAAGTTTTTCAGTATAATGTTAGTTTTTCAGTATAATGTAAGTTTTTCAGTATAATGTTAGTTTTTCAGTATAAAGTAAGTTTTTCAGTATAGTGTAAGTTTTTCAGTATAATGTTAGTTTTTCAGTATAATGTAAGTTTTTCAGTATAATGTAAGTTTTTCAGTATAATGTAAGTTTTTCAGTATAATGTTAGTTTTTCAGTATAATGTAAGTTTTTCAGTATAATGTAAGTTTTTCAGTATAATGTAAGTTTTTCAGTATAATGTTAGTTTTTCAGTATAATGTAAGTTTTTCAGTATAAAGTAAGTTTTTTAGTATAGTGTAAGTTTTTCAGTATAATGTAAGTTTTTCAGTATAAAGTAAGTTTTTCAGTATAGTGTATGTTTTTCAGTATAGTGTAAGTTTTTCAGTATAAAGTAAGTTTTTCAGTATAAAGTAAGTTTTTCAGTATAGTGTAAGTTTTTCAGTATAAAGTAAGTTTTTCAGTATAGTGTAAGTTTTTCAGTATAAAGTAAGTTTTTCAGTATAGTGTAAGTTTTTCAGTATAATGTTAGTTTTTCAGTATAAAGTAAGTTTTTCAGTATAGTGTAAGTTTTTCAGTATAAAGTAAGTTTTTCAGTATAGTGTAAGTTTTTCAGTATAAAGTAAGTTTTTCAGTATAGTGTAAGTTTTTTAGTATAATGTTAGTTTTTCAGTATAAAGTAAGTTTTTCAGTATAAAGTAAGTTTTTCAGTATAGTGTATGTTTTTCAGTATAGTGTAAGTTTTTCAGTATAAAGTAAGTTTTTCAGTATAAAGTAAGTTTTTCAGTATAGTGTAAGTTTTTCAGTATAAAGTAAGTTTTTCAGTATAGTGTAAGTTTTTCAGTATAAAGTAAGTTTTTCAGTATAGTGTAAGTTTTTCAGTATAATGTTAGTTTTTCAGTATAAAGTAAGTTTTTCAGTATAGTGTAAGTTTTTCAGTATAAAGTAAGTTTTTCAGTATAGTGTAAGTTTTTCAGTATAAAGTAAGTTTTTCAGTATAGTGTAAGTTTTTTAGTATAATGTTAGTTTTTCAGTATAAAGTAAGTTTTTCAGTATACAGTAAGTTTTTCAGTATAATGTAAGTTTTTCAGTATAATGTTAGTTTTTCAGTATAATGTTAGTTTTTCAGTATAATGTTAGTTTTTCAGTATAATGTAAGTTTTTCAGTATAAAGTAAGTTTTTCAGTATAGTGTAAGTTTTTCAGTATAATGTAAGTTTTTCAGTATAAAGTAAGTTTTTCAGTATAATGTAAGTTTTTCAGTATAATGTAAGTTTTTCAGTATAATGTTAGTTTTTCAGTATAGTGTTAGTTTTTCAGTATAATGTTAGTTTTTCAGTATACAGTAAGTTTTTCAGTATAGTGTAAGTTTTTCAGGATACTTAAGTTTGTTCACAAGTAAATAAATAATACTGTGAAGTTTGAAGTTACTGTTTGGAAACATTGAAACCATAAATATTTTACAAATATCTAACATATATCATACAAATAATATTCCACAATATTTGCAAAACTTTAGCAAATAATATAAATATTAAAATATTTATCATTGGTGGAAAAAGTGAAACCTTTAAAGCTTTTGCAAAATCAATTCAAGAATCATATAAGTAAGATTCAGAAACAACAACAGTTCAACAAAACAACTGGAAACAACTGTTCTATAAAAGTGTTAACATTTTTAATCAGATTAAGGATCAGATTAATCAGATCCACAATTTTTGAACGTCATTTATATACACCTCCCCCTTTAATATTTTTAATGTATTATTTTCTTTCTGTCTAGTGTTTCTAAAAGCAGTCCTGTGGTGCCACCTGGTGACATTATCTCTGCCCCACTGGTCCATGATGTGTTCAGGGGATACTGGGAATAATAAGGCACCAGAAGAAGGAAACATACAAATGTGAAACATAATAAATGTTAGTTAGTGCTGTCAAATGATGATCATTTTAATCACATTCATCACAGGGTTGATTTGGATTCATTAATCTTGATAAAACACAAAAAAGTGATGAAACATCAAAAACTTCACTTTGTTCTTCACATAGTTTTAAAGGATAGTTTTTAAATGTCAACATTTTCAGAATATATTCCCTTTTTTGCTTTGAAACAGTAGAAAGTTGACATTATTTATATATTATCATGTTATAATTACGGCTGTAAAATGATTAAAATTTTAATAAGATTAATGGCAGGTTTGCTTTGTATTGATTCAGTTAATTGTTAATCGAAACACTTCACTTTTCTTTTTACTCACATTTCCCACAAAGTGACACTAAAAACACAAAGAATGTGGATAAAATAATTAAACAAAATGTGCTAAAATTCACAATAAAACTAACTAAAAAGCAATTCAAAATTACAAATATATTAAAAAGCTCTTCTAAAATACAACAAAAAAAAAACAAGAATGTGATCAAATATACACAATACTATATGTATATGTATATATATATGTATATATATATATATATATATATATATGAATTTAATGTTCAGGAGAATTCAAGGTGCTTTACATAAAATGATTAAAATGTGTTAACAGACAATTAAAATAAGAGACATAAAAGTATTTAAAAGACAGTTAATAAATTCAGTCAAAGCTCCAGTGAACAGTTATGTTTTCACAAATGATTTAAATGAACCAAAAGTTTTTACCAGACCTCAGGTGTTAGCAGTAGTTAGTAGTACTTAGCAGGTGATAGCAGTTGTTAGCACATGTTAGCAGTAGTTAGTAGTACTTAGCAGGTGTTAGCAGTAGTTAGCAGGTGTTAGCAGTAGTTAGCAATAGTTAGTAGTAGTTAGCAATAGTTAGCAGGTGTGAGCAGTAGTTAGCTTTTGTTAGCACATGATAGCAGTAGTTAGTAGTACTTAGCAGGTGTTAGCAGTAGTTTACAGGTGTTAGCAGTAGTTAGTAGTACTTAGCAGGTGTTAGCAGTAGTTAGCAATAGTTAGCTGGTGTGAGCAGTAGTTAGTAGTTGTTAGCAGGTGTTAGCAGTTGTTAGCACATGTTAGCAGTGGTTAGTAGTACTCAGCAGGTGTTAGCAGTAGTTAGCAATAGTTAGCAGGTGTTAGCAGTAGTTAGTAGTACTTAGCAGGTGTTAGCAGTCGTTAGCAGATCTTAGCTGTAGTTAGCAGGTGTTAGCAGTAGTTAGTAGTACTTAGCAGGTGTTAGCAGTAGTTAGCAGGTCTTAGCAGTAGTTAGCAGGTGTTATCAGTAGTTAGTAGTACTTAGCAGGTGTTAGCAGTAGTTAGCAGGTGTTAGGAGTAGTTAGTAGTACTTAGCAGGTGTTAGCACATGTTAGCAGTGGTTAGTAGTACTTAGCAGGTGTTAGCAGTAGTTAGCAATAGTTAGCAGGTGTTAGCAGTAGTTAGCAATAGTTAGCAGGTGTTAGCAGTAGTTAGCAATAGTTAGCAGTTGTTAGCAGATGTTAGCAATAGTTAGCAGATGTTAGCAGTTGTTAGCAGGTGTTAGCAGTTTTTCTCAGACAACAACTGAATGATGCTTCACTTTGTTTGATTCACATTTTTGGACCACACAGTAAACCAGTTCCTGGTGACCTATGACCTCAGGTCGAGGATGTATTTAGGCCTAAGGCCGTTTAGTGCTTCATAGACTAGGAATAAGATTTAGAATTGTAACATTTGACCCACAGGAAGAAAATGTAAGGATTTGAGGAGGGGTGTGATGTGGTCCTGATTGATTTTTAGTTTAGACCAGTGAAGACACCATTACAATAATATATCAACTTTATTACAGGCTCAAGGTGCAAAAGGGAATGACAATACAACCATCAATTATACAGAACAATTCACATTCATATACGTGCAAACATAATAATTAATCACCATATCTCCCACCATACATCCTGTTTTACTTGCCCCTAACTGCCTAGAAAGGTCATCCATAAATATATTGAATAAGGGTGGTGATAAATGCCCCCCTGCCGTATCCCATAGTTGACATTAAAGGGTGTAGGGAGGATGCTTTGGTTGGAATACCAATAAACTAACATTTGTACCAAGCTACTGGGGACTCCCCTTTACTTAAGTTTATTGAACATTTTAAAATGGGAAAAGATCTGGAAGCATCAATAAATCCTAAAATCCTAGTAGAGCCCTGTCTCTTATATGACTCCACACCCTCTTTCAGTGCATAGATGCTTTGGTCAGTGCATAGATGCTTTGGCTTAAAGACAGTTAAATATTCACTTTGAAATGATGCTAGCATGGGCTGTGGGTCTGTCCTTATCAGACCAGGCACGGCCACCCTAGGACCAGTTAGCTTTAAGGTCTCAGCTGTGATGTTGTCTATGCCACAGGCCGTTCTGTCTGTGAGTGGCCCTATGACCTTAGCAACTTCATTTGTATAAAAATAAACATTTCTGTCCTCTATCACACCAACATCAAAAGGCTTTAAAGGCATTAAACAGTTCTGCCTCCAGAGGTTAATAATGTCCTCTGGTGCAGCTTCTATGATCTATGGAAGAGTTTTGGTTTATTAACATGTTTCACCTCATTCCGGAAACTGTGTTTATTATTATTATTATTATTATTATTATTATTATTATTATTATTATTATTATTATTATTATTATTATTATTATTATTATTATTATTATTAATAATAATAATAATAATAATAATAATAGAGGACACATTCAGGGCCAGTTCTTGCTCAGTAATATACCGTAAAGTCACGGTTCTCAAACTGGGGTCCGTGGACCCCTAGGGGGACGTGGCGCATGTCCAGGGGGGTACGCGAAATTATTCACGCTTTTGTTTTATTTTTGTATTTTTTTTTGCTGTTTTATTTTGAAATGCGGAAGTTTTATTTTGTAGCGAGCGGGCGGAAGTAACAGCGCTGTTTGACGCCAGCTTGACTAAATTGAGACGGAGCGAGTCACAGGCTATTTTTAGCCACCCTGCAGCGAACATGGATCGATTTTTGTGTCCGCCAAGTTCCTCAAGAAGTGGTAAAAGAAATGACAATGAAAATGACAATGACAAAAACAAACGCCCTAACCCTAAAAAGAGAAAGTACATTGATAGTTATATTGAGTTTGACAAGCTCATCCCTCTCATTAAGTCTCTGTCTGTCTGTCTGTCTGTCACACACACACACACACACGGTTTTGTGTGTCTTTTGTTCCGTTTATTATTTTAAAATTATTTAAAATTGTTGTTTCTGAAGTGTTCATTTATATTATAATACCTGAAAATGTGGCTGGTTTGCACAAAAGCACTATTAAAAAAGGTTATCATTGTTTCATAATAATCATTGTTGAAGTGGTTTTTTATCATTTTCAGTATCGCCAGGATGAGGGGGGACATGGAAAAATGTCACCCCTCCAAGGGGGACCTGGGCCAAAAAAGTTTGAGAACCCCTGCCGTAAAGCATATTTATATTTGGCATTCCTTTTTTTTTTTCCTGCTCCAGCACAGGTACCTGTCTGGGCCTCCCAACTACCACCCACACTTTATGAGCTTCATTGGCTTCAGCATGATGGCAACAACCGTATTCCACCCAGGCTTAATATTCCTGGTCTTCCTTGTGTAGGTGAATAGAGACCCACTGGCCTCAATTAAGGATTTTACTACATCATTATACATATGACAAGTGTCCACACAATTATCAGTGCACCAAATGGCATTCATAGGGAGCTCAGCTTTACTCAGGGTAACATCAGAATTAGAACAGTATTTGATGACATCATACTCGGAGAGTTTTCCCCAATTTATTTTGGCTTCACGGATGTCTTTGTTTTTTTACTACCTTGGGTACATTTTCCACATTTCACACCATAGCAATAGGAATGTGGTCAGAGGTAACAAGTCCATAACAGATCTTTGTAAAGACGCATGAGCAAAGAATATGGTCAAGCCATAACCTAACTTACTTAAAATGAATGGATGAGTTGTTGTGTGTCTGGTTTGGACAGAAAACCTTTGATTCTATGGATGTTGTTCAGGTGGTCATAGACAGACTGGGTCAGAACTTTTAAATGGTTGTTAAATTTCAGGTCAGAGTCAATAATTACACCCAGAGTTCTGTCTTGGTTTGGAGAGTTCAGTGACATGGACTCAAGGTGAGCACTGACCTTTGACCTTTCTTTTTTGGGGCCAAAAACAATCACTTCTGTTTTGTCTGCATTAAGCCGTAGAAAGTTCTGGAACAACCACTCGGTGATTAGATGAAAATATTTACTCAGTGTGAGTAAGAAACTGTAGTGGAGTGATGAGAGTGAAATATAAAGTTGTGTGTCGTCTGCGTATGTGTGGAAAGAAATGTTGAAATGTTCTATGATCTGAGCCAGGGGCAGCATATACATGTGGAACAGAAGAGGTCCCACAGTGGACCCTCTTTAACAGGTGAGATACAGGTCAAAGGTCAGCAAAAATCAGATTTGGGCCACATTTTTCTGCATTCTGAACATAGCCTAAGTGGCACCCCTGGCCAAACCGAAAAAACAAACAAACTGCGACTTATCGTCCGAAACATACAGTACAGCATTTTAACTGTCCTCTGTTGTGAAGGTGGAACAAGCAATGAAAACAAGACGAGCCCAGGACGAACAATAAATGAAACAAGTAAATGGCACAGAAGTCTTCCATCTCAACCAAATCATCAAAAGTGATAATGAGGAACGGTGGAAGGTAACAAACCATCAGGTAAACCTGGATCATGGACACGAGTATAAAGGCTTTCTTTTTCATCTGACAACTCTGACTCTTTCTGTCCTTCTGTCCGTCTGTAAGGTCTTTGGGTCGTCTGTCACCAGGCAGAGGACGGATCAAAGCTCTGATGATGCAAACGCTGCAGAAGGAGTTGACAGTGATGATAAACAGTAACACCACACACTGGAACAACCGGTAGGGATTGTCATGGTTCTGGTGAGTCACACATGTGATGATGGCTCCACAGCCTGTGAACAGCAGCACCAGCCAAACCACCGCTAGCAGAGTTAGCCGGTAACGCGGCGGCCTGTATCTGAGGAAGACGGTGGGGTGTTCCACGGCCAGGTAGCGCTCCAAGCAGATCAAACACTGGAAGAGTGGACGACCGCATGTGATGAAGCAGAGCAGGAAACTCCAGATGAAGTGAGGGAACTGGAATCGCAGGAGAACCCCCCCCATGGTCAGAGTGGTGGACCGGCTCAGCAGGAAGTCAATGACGATCA
>CM035783.1:55535452-55585452 GCA_020466265.1 Siphamia tubifer
TAACTCATTCATTAAAGTTAACTCATCATTAAAGTTAACTCACCATTAAAGTTGACTCATTCATTAAAGTTAACTCATCATTAAAATTAACTCATTCATTAAAGTCAACTCATCATTAAAGTTAACTCACCATTAAAGTTAACTCACCATTAAAATTAACTCATTCATTAAAGTTAACTCATCATTAAAATTAACTCATTTATTATAGTTAACTCATCATTAAAGTTAACTCATCATTAAAGTTGCACCTGGCTGTGGCGGCCATATTGGATTTGTCCATTTTGAGGCATTATGGGACATGTTTTGGCCCAGCATACAGAAGTTTAAAAACACTGTGTGTAAATGATGAGATAAAAAGTCCAAATGTAAACCATGTTCAGTCCAGGCTTAGTTCTTTCCACCTGTGAATGATAGCGTCCAGACGGTGCGTCCAGACGGTGCGTCCAGACGGTGCGTCCAGACGGTGCGTCCAGGCGGTGCGTCCAGGCGGTGCGTCCAGACGGTGCGTCCAGGCGGTGCGTCCAGGCGGTGCGTCCAGACTGTGCGTCCAGGCGGTGCGTCCAGGCGGTGCGTCCAGGCGGTGCGTCCAGGCGGTGCGTCCAGGCGGTGCGTCCAGGCGGTGCGTCCAGGCGGTGCGTCCAGACGGTGCGTCCAGGCGGTGCGTCCAGGCGGTGCGTCCAGGCGGTGCGTCCAGGCGGTGCGTCCAGACGGTGCGTCCAGGCGGTGCGTCCAGGCGGTGCGTCCAGACGGTGCGTCCAGGCGGTGCGTCCAGGCGGTGCGTCCAGGCGGTGCGTCCAGACGGTGCGTCCAGACGGTGCGTCCAGACGGTGCGTCCAGACGGTGCGTCCAGGCGGTGCGTCCAGACGGTGCGTCCAGACGGTGCGTCCAGACGGTGCGTCCAGGCGGTGCGTCCAGGCGGTGCGTCCAGGCGGTGCGTCCAGACGGTGCGTCCAGACGGTGCGTCCAGACGGTGCTGGGACGCTCCCACCACAGATGGGCTTTCATGCTGCTCAGGGCTTCATAGTGTTTGTCCAGAAATGGAAGCGTCATGTGTCATATCAGTCAACAGCTGTCACTGTGTGTGTGTCCAACCTGTCATTTACAAACACTACAATAAAACCACCTTCATTTGGGAGAATGATCCTAGAAGAGGACAAATAAAAGGTTCACAACAGGTTATATATTAGAGACGTTTATGATGTTAAGAGTCAAAACACTTCAGAACCATTGAATATACTCGTTACACACAGATGGAAGTAACTCAAGTACTTAAGTAATTTTTTGAGGTATCTGTACTTTACTGGAGTATTTATTTTTCTGGAAACTTTATTTTTACTTAATACTCTTTACATTTATATAAATATATGTACTTTATATTCTGTACATTTATATAAATATAAATAATTGTTCTGTTCATACCCACTAAACTCTGGACCATGACCCAATAAAACACATCATCTAAACACTAATTCACATTTAAAAGCTTTATTTTTGGATATTTTTGACATTTTTCAGTTTTTTCTTGCTTAAATAAATATTACATCATCAACACCAGTTTTATTTTTTACTTTATTACATGACATAACGTTGTTTGTTCAACTCAGTTCTGCCTTCAGACAAACCTCTGGGTAAATTTATTCTCAGTTTTCTGACATGATGGTGTGAAGACAGCAGGGGTTATGACCTTTACCACCTCCAGTCAGCGGGAGGGGGTGGGGGGGGGCTGCGTCATCCACCTTTATTTAAATTACAGAAAAGGTGGAGTTATGTACAATAACTAAAACACTAATAATATAATGTTTGAGCATCAACATCACAATGTGCGTGTTCACAATACACATTAGTTGTAATTGTTTATTTATTTATTTGTATATATTTTAATTATTTCATATATTTTTTGAGTTATTTTAAAAACGTATTTAGTTTCATGATTTTGTTTACTATTTGAAATGTTTTATTTATTTGTCTTTATTTTTTAGATTTTATTTTTTAACCTTATTTATTTATTCATTTGCTTGTAAATATTTAGATTTTTTTCCATATATCATTGTTTATTAATTCCTATTTTTTATTTTTTTATTTGGTTTTCTTCTTCTATTTATTACTTTTTATATTAATTTTTCTATTTTATTTGTTTTATTTATTTATTTATTCATTTTATATACACATATATATATATATATATATATATATATATATATATATATATATATATATATATATATATACACACACACACACACACACACTTCTTTAAATGTATTTAGTTTTACGGCTGCACCAATCATTCTAACATAGAAAAGGAAAAGACATTTTTTTACAGAACCAAAGATTGTCATTCACAAAGGTGAGAAATGAAAAAAAGTCAGAGAAAAACACCATAAAAAGTTGATTTTAAATCTGTGTTTGCGGTCTGGAGGAGCACAGTCTGCTAATGCTAATGCTAATGCTAATGCCTGTGTCTGCAGTGACCAGTTGGTCAGAGGTTTGTTCCAAAGTTAACTTTTTAGTGGATGTTGTATAAACGTTAACCAGACTGACTGCACATGTCTGCTCACATCTTCCATCTGCTAAAGCAACATTAGCTTCTCTTTGTTAAGGCGGGGCTGTCAATCAAAATCATTGGCCCTGGTGTTTGTCCTTTTTGAATGACGTCCTATTTCAACCAATCAGATTAAAGCAGCATGTAACGTAGATGATAGAAGTTGAAGTTCTTACCATACCTAGTTGGTAGAAGAATCAGAACATCCTAAACATTAATACATTATTTAAAACTGTTCTGTTCATCTGTTAAAGAATCAATATGAACTCGTTTACACAACACTGTTGACATGACAACCGTAGCCCAGTTCAGTCTCCTCCATGTTACTGTGTGAGGAGTCTTCCTGTATTCTCTCTGGCCGCGCTATGATTACGTCATAACAGTTAAAATCACGCCCACTGATCCTGATTGGTCCGTCCACCATTTGTCCGTCGACAACAGAATGTCTACGATGGTTTAATGAGGGTCGACCAATGCCAGACTAATATGTCATTAGGTTGTTGTTAAATGTTCATTTATACAGTTGTCATATGGTTTAACTAGACACAACAACATGAGTTACATGTTTGTTTACATTAGTCGCTAATGCTAGTGGCTAGCAGCAGCGACTAATGTAAACAAACATGTAACTCATGTTGACGTGTCATCTTTCCAAATAAAACACTCACCCTGGTGAAGAACAAACCATAATTAAAACTGAACCTTTTGGTACCGAGTTTGTGGACCCACCCACTGACAGAACAGTTCTATGTCTACACACTGTTCTAGTCTTTTATCTGCTGCTGCTGCAGTAGAACGTCTGCAGGAGCAGGTAGTTAATAATATCCACAGACTGATGGAACATCTTTGTCTTCTGTCCAAAACTCATTCATTTTCATCAGATTCAGGTCATTTTTAACTGTTTGTATCTGTGTTTGGACACTGGATCTAAATCTGTACAATAAACTCTCTTCAATGGTTTCCTCCATAGCAACAGTCTCCATGGTTACTTCCTGCCCTCCAGCTGAAATTGTGATGTCATTGTAGTCATGTGACTGAAACCTGTAACAGAACAGGTGATAGTTGGACCCAAAATGAAAATCCAGATGTGTTTTACAGTCTTTGTTAAATCAGGAGTAAATGTACAGATGAGGCTCCACCCGCTCCATCTGTCTGGGACACCACGACCCACAGTGAAGACAGAAGAAGGATGGTCTGGCAGGGTTCGTACATGGATGATCCAACACACTGTTATCCAACTGTGTAACAGGGTTATGACATAAACATGACAGAAATATGACATAAACATGACATAAACATGACATAAATATGACATAAACATGACACAAACATGACACAAACATGACATAAACATGACATAAACATGACATAAACATGACATAAACATGACATAAACATGACACAAACATGACATAAACATGACATAAACATGACATAACCATGACATAAACATGACATAAATATGACATAAACATGACACAAACATGACATAGACATGACATAAACATGACATAAACATGACACAAACATGACATAAACATGACATAAACATGACATAACCATGACATAAACATGACATAAATATGACATAAACATGACATAAACATGACATAGACATGACATAAACATGACATAAACTTGACATAAATATGACATAAACATCACATAAATATGACATAAACATGACACAAACATGACACAAACATGACATAGACATGACATAAACATGACATAAATATGACATAAACATGACATAAACATGACATAAACATGACATAGACATGACACAAACATGACATAAACATGACATAAACATGACATAAACATGACATAAACATCACATAAATATGACATAAACATGACACAAACATGACACAAACATGACATAGACATGACATAAACATGACATAAATATGACATAAACATGACATAAACATGACATAAACATGACATAAACATGACATAAACTTGACATAAATATGACATAAACATGACATAAACATGACATAAACATCACATAAATATGACATAAACATGACACAAACATGACACAAACATGACATAGACATGACATAAACATGACATAAACATGACATAAACATGACATAAACATGACATAAATATGACATAAACATGACATAAACATGACATAGACATGACATAAACATGACATAAACTTGACATAAATATGACATAAACATCACATAAATATGACATAAACATGACACAAACATGACACAAACATGACATAGACATGACATAAACATGACATAAATATGACATAAACATGACATAAACATGACATAGACATGACACAAACATGACATAAACATGACATAAACATGACATAAACATGACATAAACATCACATAAATATGACATAAACATGACACAAACATGATACAAACATGACATAGACATGACATAAACATGACATAAATATGACATAAACATGACATAAACATGACATAAACATGACATAAACATGACATAAACTTGACATAAATATGACATAAACATGACATAAACATGACATAAACATCACATAAATATGACATAAACATGACACAAACATGACACAAACATGACATAGACATGACATAAACATGACATAAACATGACATAAATATGACATAAACATGACATAAATATGACATAAACATGACATAAACATGACATAAACATGACATAGACATGACACAAACATGACATAAACATGACATAAACATGACATAAACATGACACAAACATGACATAAACATGACATAAACATGACATAAACATGACATAAACATGACACAGACATGACACAAACATGACATAAACATGACATAAACATGACACAAACATGACATAAACATGACACAAACATGACATAAACATGACATAAACATGACATAAACATGACATAAACATCACATAGACATGACATAAACATGACATAAACATGACACAGACATGACACAAACATGACATAAACATGACATAAACATGACACAAACATGACATAAACATGACACAAACATGACATAAACATGACATAAACATGACATAAACATGACATAAACATCACATAGACATGACACAAACATGACATAAACATGACATAAACATGACATAAACATGACACAAACATGACATAGACATGACATAAACATGACACAAACATGACATAAACATGACATAAACATGACATAGACATGACACAAACATGACATAAACATGACATAAACATGACATAAACATGACATAAACATCACATTAATATGACATAAACATGACACAAACATGACACAAACATGACATAGACATGACATAAACATGACATAAACATCACATAAATATGACATAAACATGACACAAACATGACATAAACATGACATAAACATGACATAAACATGACATAAACATGACATAAACTTGACATAAATATGACATAAACATGACATAAACATGACATAAACATCACATAAATATGACATAAACATGACACAAACATGACACAAACATGACATAGACATGACATAAACATGACATAAACATGACATAAATATGACATAAACATGACATAAATATGACATAAACATGACATAAACATGACATAAACATGACATAAACATGACATAAACATGACACAAACATGACATAAACATGACATAAACATGACATAAACATGACATAAATATGACATAAACATGACACAAACATGACATAGACATGACATAAACATGACATAAACATGACACAGACATGACATAAACATGACATAAACATGACATAAATATGACATAAACATGACACAAACATGACATAGACATGACATAAACATGACATAAATATGACATAAACATGACATAAACATGACATAAATATGACATAAACATGACATAAACATGACACAAACATGACATAAACATGACATAAACATCACATAAATATGACATAAACATGACACAAACATGACACAAACATGACATAGACATGACATAAACATGACATAAATATGACATAAACATGACATAAACATGACATAAACATGACATAAACATGACATAAACTTGACATAAATATGACATAAACATGACATAAACATGACATAAACATCACATAAATATGACATAAACATGACACAAACATGACACAAACATGACATAGACATGACATAAACATGACATAAACATGACATAAATATGACATAAACATGACATAAACATGACATAAACATGACATAAACATGACATAAACATGACATAAACTTGACATAAATATGACATAAACATGACATAAACATGACATAAACATCACATAAATATGACATAAACATGACACAAACATGACACAAACATGACATAGACATGACATAAACATGACATAAACATGACATAAATATGACATAAACATGACATAAACATGACACAAACATGACATAAACATGACATAAACATGACATAAATATGACATAAACATGACACAAACATGACATAGACATGACATAAACATGACATAAACATGACACAAACATGACATAAACATGACACAAACATGACATAGACATGACATAAACATGACATAAACATCACATAAATATGACATAAACATGACACAAACATGACACAAACATGACATAGACATGACATAAACATGACATAAATATGACATAAACATGACATAAACATGACATAAACATGACATAGACATGACACAAACATGACATAAACATGACATAAACATGACATAAACATCACATAAATATGACATAAACATGACACAAACATGACACAAACATGACATAGACATGACATAAACATGACATAAATATGACATAAACATGACATAAACATGACATAAACATGACATAAACATGACATAAACTTGACATAAATATGACATAAACATGACATAAACATGACATAAACATCACATAAATATGACATAAACATGACACAAACATGACACAAACATGACATAGACATGACATAAACATGACATAAACATGACATAAATATGACATAAACATGACATAAATATGACATAAACATGACATAAACATGACATAAACATGACATAGACATGACACAAACATGACATAAACATGACATAAACATGACATAAACATGACACAAACATGACATAAACATGACATAAACATGACATAAACATGACATAAACATGACATAGACATGACACAAACATGACATAAACATGACATAAACATGACACAAACATGACATAAACATGACACAAACATGACATAAACATGACATAAACATGACATAAACATGACATAGACATGACACAAACATGACATAAACATGACACAAACATGACATAAACATCACAGAGGACCTCACCTGGTCCCTGCACGCAGAGGCCACACTCAAGAAGGCCAGGCAGCGGCTGCACTTCCTCCGGCGGCTGAGGAAGTTCAAGGTCTCCCCCTCCATCCTGAAGACCTTCTACTCCTCAGCCGTCGAGAGTGTCCTGACAGGATGCATCACTGCCTGGTTTGGAAATTGCACCGTCCGAGACCAACTCGCCCTACAGAGGGTCGTGCGCTCAGCCGAGCGCATCATCAGAGCCTCCCTCCCCTCCCTGCCAGACATCCACACCAAGAGGGTGAGGTCGGGCAGGCGCCTCCGCAGCCTCAAGGCCAAAACAGAGAGACTGAGGAGTAGCTTCTTCCCAATGGCGGCTTTTAAACAGCTAGTTGTTTTTATCTATTTATACATCTACTTATCTCATTCATTTAAGATACATATTTATATGAATACATTTTTACATCTTTTAAGTACTCAGTATTGCACTCATTGCACTTTTATTATTGCGCTGTATTGTATTGTATTGTATTGTATTGTATTGTATTGTGTTGTGTTGTATTGTTTTGTGTTGTATTGTATTGTGTTGTATTGTATTGTGTTGTATTGTATTGTGTTGTATTGTTTTGTGTTGTATTGTATTGTGTTGTATTGTATTGTGTTGTATTGTATTGTGTTGTATTGTTTTGTGTTGTATTGTATTGTGTTGTATTGTGTTGTATTGTATTGTGTTGTGTTGTATTATGTTGTATTGTATTGTATTGTATTGTATTGTGTTGTATTGTATTGTGTTGTGTTGTATTGTGTTGTATTGTATTGTGTTGTATTGTATTGTGTTGTATTGTATTGTGTTGTGTTGTATTGATTTGTGTTGTGTTGTATTGTGTTGTATTGTATTGTGTTGTATTGTATTGTGTTGTATTGTTTTGTGTTGTATTGTATTGTGTTGTATTGTGTTGTATTGTATTGTGTTGTGTTGTATTGTGTTGTATTGTATTGTATTGTATTGTGTTGTATTGTATTGTGTTGTGTTGTATTGTGTTGTATTGTATTGTGTTGTGTTGTATTGTTTTGTGTTGTATTGTATTGTGTTGTATTGTGTTGTTTTGTGTTGTATTGTATTGTGTTGTATTGTATTGTTTTGTGTTGTGTTGTATTGTGTTGTATTGTATTGTGTTGTGTTGTATTGTGTTGTATTGTATTGTGTTGTATTGTATTGTGTTGTATTGTTTTGTGTTGTATTGTATTGTATTGTATTGTATTGTGTTGTATTGTATTGTGTTGTGTTGTATTGTATTGTATTGTGTTGTATTGTATTGTGTTGTATTGTATTGTGTTGTGTTGTGTTGTGTTGTATTGTTTTGTGTTGTATTGTATTGTGTTGTATTGTTTTGTGTTGTATTGTATTGTGTTGTATTGTGTTGTATTGTATTGTGTTGTATTGTATTGTGTTGTATTGTATTGTGTTGTGTTGTATTGTGTTGTATTGTATTGTGTTGTGTTGTATTGTGTTGTATTGTATTGTATTGTATTGTGTTGTATTGTATTGTGTTGTGTTGTATTGTGTTGTATTGTATTGTGTTGTGTTGTATTGTTTTGTGTTGTATTGTGTTGTATTGTATTGTGTTGTATTGTTTTGTGTTGTATTGTATTGTGTTGTATTGTGTTGTATTGTATTGTGTTGTGTTGTATTGTGTTGTATTGTATTGTGTTGTATTGTATTGTGTTGTGTTGTATTGTGTTGTGTTGTATTGTTTTGTGTTGTATTGCATTGTGTTGTATTGTGTTGTATTGTATTGTGTTGTGTTGTATTGTGTTGTATTGTATTGTGTTGTGTTGTATTGTTTTGTGTTGTATTGTATTGTGTTGTATTGTATTGTGTTGTATTGTTTTGTGTTGTATTGTATTGTGTTGTATTGTGTTGTATTGTATTGTGTTGTGTTGTATTGTGTTGTATTGTATTGTATTGTATTGTGTTGTATTGTATTGTGTTGTGTTGTATTGTGTTGTGTTGTGTTGTATTGTTTTGTGTTGTATTGTATTGTGTTGTATTGTGTTGTTTTGTGTTGTATTGTATTGTGTTGTATTGTATTGTTTTGTGTTGTGTTGTATTGTGTTGTATTGTATTGTGTTGTATTGTATTGTGTTGTGTTGTATTGTGTTGTATTGTATTGTGTTGTGTTGTATTGTTTTGTGTTGTATTGCATTGTGTTGTATTGTGTTGTATTGTATTGTGTTGTGTTGTATTGTGTTGTATTGTATTGTGTTGTGTTGTATTGTGTTGTATTGTATTGTGTTGTGTTGTATTGTTTTGTGTTGTATTGTATTGTGTTGTATTGTGTTGTTTTGTGTTGTATTGTATTGTGTTGTATTGTATTGTTTTGTGTTGTGTTGTATTGTGTTGTATTGTATTGTGTTGTATTGTATTGTGTTGTGTTGTATTGTGTTGTATTGTATTGTGTTGTGTTGTATTGTTTTGTGTTGTGTTGTATTGTTTTGTGTTGTATTGTATTGTGTTGTATTGTATTGTATTGTTTTGTGTTGTGTTGTATTGTGTTGTATTGTATTGTGTTGTATTGTATTGTGTTGTATTGTTTTGTGTTGTATTGTATTGTGTTGTATTGTGTTGTATTGTATTGTGTTGTGTTGTATTGTGTTGTATTGTATTGTATTGTATTGTATTGTATTGTATTGTATTGTGTTGTATTGTATTGTGTTGTATTGTTTTGTGTTGTATTGTATTGTGTTGTATTGTGTTGTATTGTATTGTGTTGTGTTGTATTGTGTTGTATTGTATTGTATTGTATTGTATTGTGTTGTATTGTATTGTGTTGTGTTGTATTGTGTTGTATTGTATTGTGTTGTGTTGTATTGTTTTGTGTTGTATTGTATTGTGTTGTGTTGTATTGTGTTGTATTGTATTGTGTTGTGTTGTATTGTTTTGTGTTGTATTGTTTTGTGTTGTATTGTATTGTGTTGTATTGTGTTGTTTTGTGTTGTATTGTATTGTGTTGTATTGTATTGTTTTGTGTTGTGTTGTATTGTGTTGTATTGTATTGTGTTGTGTTGTATTGTGTTGTATTGTATTGTGTTGTGTTGTATTGTGTTGTATTGTATTGTGTTGTGTTGTATTGTGTTGTATTGTATTGTGTTGTGTTGTATTGTTTTGTGTTGTATTGTATTGTGTTGTATTGTGTTGTTTTGTGTTGTATTGTATTGTGTTGTATTGTATTGTTTTGTGTTGTGTTGTATTGTGTTGTATTGTATTGTGTTGTATTGTATTGTGTTGTATTGTATTGTGTTGTGTTGTATTGTGTTGTATTGTATTGTGTTGTATTGTATTGTGTTGTATTGTTTTGTGTTGTATTGTATTGTGTTGTATTGTGTTGTATTGTATTGTGTTGTGTTGTATTGTGTTGTATTGTATTGTATTGTATTGTGTTGTATTGTATTGTGTTGTGTTGTATTGTGTTGTATTGTATTGTGTTGTGTTGTATTGTTTTGTGTTGTATTGTATTGTGTTGTATTGTGTTGTTTTGTGTTGTATTGTATTGTGTTGTATTGTATTGTTTTGTGTTGTGTTGTATTGTGTTGTATTGTATTGTGTTGTATTGTATTGTGTTGTGTTGTATTGTGTTGTATTGTATTGTGTTGTGTTGTATTGTTTTGTGTTGTATTGCATTGTGTTGTATTGTGTTGTATTGTATTGTGTTGTGTTGTATTGTGTTGTATTGTATTGTGTTGTGTTGTATTGTGTTGTATTGTATTGTGTTGTGTTGTATTGTTTTGTGTTGTATTGTATTGTGTTGTATTGTGTTGTTTTGTGTTGTATTGTATTGTGTTGTATTGTATTGTTTTGTGTTGTGTTGTATTGTGTTGTATTGTATTGTGTTGTATTGTATTGTGTTGTGTTGTATTGTGTTGTATTGTATTGTGTTGTGTTGTATTGTTTTGTGTTGTGTTGTATTGTTTTGTGTTGTATTGTATTGTGTTGTATTGTATTGTATTGTTTTGTGTTGTGTTGTATTGTGTTGTATTGTATTGTGTTGTATTGTATTGTGTTGTATTGTTTTGTGTTGTATTGTATTGTGTTGTATTGTGTTGTATTGTATTGTGTTGTGTTGTATTGTGTTGTATTGTATTGTATTGCATTGTATTGTGTTGTATTGTATTGTGTTGTGTTGTATTGTGTTGTATTGTATTGTGTTGTGTTGTATTGTTTTGTGTTGTATTGTATTGTGTTGTATTGTGTTGTTTTGTGTTGTATTGTATTGTGTTGTATTGTATTGTTTTGTGTTGTGTTGTATTGTGTTGTATTGTATTGTGTTGTATTGTATTGTGTTGTGTTGTATTGTGTTGTATTGTATTGTGTTGTGTTGTATTGTTTTGTGTTGTGTTGTATTGTTTTGTGTTGTATTGTATTGTGTTGTATTGTATTGTATTGTTTTGTGTTGTGTTGTATTGTGTTGTATTGTATTGTGTTGTATTGTATTGTGTTGTATTGTTTTGTGTTGTATTGTATTGTGTTGTATTGTGTTGTATTGTATTGTGTTGTGTTGTATTGTGTTGTATTGTATTGTATTGTATTGTATTGTATTGTATTGTATTGTGTTGTATTGTATTGTGTTGTATTGTTTTGTGTTGTATTGTATTGTGTTGTATTGTGTTGTATTGTATTGTGTTGTGTTGTATTGTGTTGTATTGTATTGTATTGTATTGTATTGTGTTGTATTGTATTGTGTTGTGTTGTATTGTGTTGTATTGTATTGTGTTGTGTTGTATTGTTTTGTGTTGTATTGTATTGTGTTGTGTTGTATTGTGTTGTATTGTATTGTGTTGTGTTGTATTGTTTTGTGTTGTATTGTTTTGTGTTGTATTGTATTGTGTTGTATTGTGTTGTTTTGTGTTGTATTGTATTGTGTTGTATTGTATTGTTTTGTGTTGTGTTGTATTGTGTTGTATTGTATTGTGTTGTGTTGTATTGTGTTGTATTGTATTGTGTTGTGTTGTATTGTGTTGTATTGTATTGTGTTGTGTTGTATTGTGTTGTATTGTATTGTGTTGTGTTGTATTGTTTTGTGTTGTATTGTATTGTGTTGTATTGTGTTGTTTTGTGTTGTATTGTATTGTGTTGTATTGTATTGTTTTGTGTTGTGTTGTATTGTGTTGTATTGTATTGTGTTGTATTGTATTGTATTGTGTTGTATTGTGTTGTATTGTATTGTGTTGTGTTGTATTGTGTTGTATTGTATTGTATTGTATTGTATTGTATTGTATTGTATTGTGTTGTATTGTATTGTGTTGTATTGTTTTGTGTTGTATTGTATTGTGTTGTATTGTGTTGTATTGTATTGTGTTGTGTTGTATTGTGTTGTATTGTATTGTATTGTATTGTATTGTGTTGTATTGTATTGTGTTGTGTTGTATTGTGTTGTATTGTATTGTGTTGTGTTGTATTGTTTTGTGTTGTATTGTATTGTGTTGTGTTGTATTGTGTTGTATTGTATTGTGTTGTGTTGTATTGTTTTGTGTTGTATTGTTTTGTGTTGTATTGTATTGTGTTGTATTGTGTTGTTTTGTGTTGTATTGTATTGTGTTGTATTGTATTGTTTTGTGTTGTGTTGTATTGTGTTGTATTGTATTGTGTTGTGTTGTATTGTGTTGTATTGTATTGTGTTGTGTTGTATTGTGTTGTATTGTATTGTGTTGTGTTGTATTGTGTTGTATTGTATTGTGTTGTGTTGTATTGTTTTGTGTTGTATTGTATTGTGTTGTATTGTGTTGTTTTGTGTTGTATTGTATTGTGTTGTATTGTATTGTTTTGTGTTGTGTTGTATTGTGTTGTATTGTATTGTGTTGTATTGTATTGTGTTGTATTGTATTGTGTTGTGTTGTATTGTGTTGTATTGTATTGTGTTGTATTGTATTGTGTTGTATTGTTTTGTGTTGTATTGTATTGTGTTGTATTGTGTTGTATTGTATTGTGTTGTGTTGTATTGTGTTGTATTGTATTGTATTGTATTGTGTTGTATTGTATTGTGTTGTGTTGTATTGTGTTGTATTGTATTGTGTTGTGTTGTATTGTTTTGTGTTGTATTGTATTGTGTTGTATTGTGTTGTTTTGTGTTGTATTGTATTGTGTTGTATTGTATTGTTTTGTGTTGTGTTGTATTGTGTTGTATTGTATTGTGTTGTATTGTATTGTGTTGTGTTGTATTGTGTTGTATTGTATTGTGTTGTGTTGTATTGTTTTGTGTTGTATTGCATTGTGTTGTATTGTGTTGTATTGTATTGTGTTGTGTTGTATTGTGTTGTATTGTATTGTGTTGTGTTGTATTGTGTTGTATTGTATTGTGTTGTGTTGTATTGTTTTGTGTTGTATTGTATTGTGTTGTATTGTGTTGTTTTGTGTTGTATTGTATTGTGTTGTATTGTATTGTTTTGTGTTGTGTTGTATTGTGTTGTATTGTATTGTGTTGTATTGTATTGTGTTGTGTTGTATTGTGTTGTATTGTATTGTGTTGTGTTGTATTGTTTTGTGTTGTGTTGTATTGTTTTGTGTTGTATTGTATTGTGTTGTATTGTATTGTATTGTTTTGTGTTGTGTTGTATTGTGTTGTATTGTATTGTGTTGTATTGTATTGTGTTGTATTGTTTTGTGTTGTATTGTATTGTGTTGTATTGTGTTGTATTGTATTGTGTTGTGTTGTATTGTGTTGTATTGTATTGTATTGTATTGTATTGTGTTGTATTGTATTGTGTTGTGTTGTATTGTGTTGTATTGTATTGTGTTGTGTTGTATTGTTTTGTGTTGTATTGTATTGTGTTGTATTGTATTGTGTTGTATTGTATTGTGTTGTATTGTTTTGTGTTGTATTGTATTGTGTTGTATTGTTTTGTGTTGTATTGTATTGTATTGTGTTGTATTGTGTTGTATTGTATTGTGTTGTATTGTATTTTGTTGTGTTGTATTGTGTTGTTTTGTATTGTGTTGTGTTGTATTGTTTTGTGTTGTATTGTATTGTGTTGTATTGTGTTGTATTGTGTTGTACTGTATTGTGTTGTGTTGTATTGTTTTGTGTTGTATTGTATTGTGTTGTATTGTATTGTATTGTTTTGTGTTGTGTTGTATTGTGTTGTATTGTATTGTGTTGTATTGTATTGTGTTGTATTGTATTTTGTTGTGTTGTATTGTGTTGTATTGTATTGTGTTGTGTTGTATTGTTTTGTGTTGTATTGTATTGTGTTGTATTGTGTTGTATTGTGTTGTACTGTATTGTGTTGTGTTGTATTGTTTTGTGTTGTATTGTATTGTGTTGTATTGTATTGATTTGTGTTGGGTTGTATTGTGTTGTATTGTATTGTGTTGTGTTGTATTGTTTTGTGTTGTATTGTATTGTTTTGTGTTGTATTGCATTGTGTTGTATTGTGTTGTATTGTTTTGTGTTGTATTGTATTGTGTTGTATTGTATTGTTTTGTGTTGTGTTGTATTGTGTTGTATTGTATTGTGTTGTATTGTATTTTGTTGTGTTGTATTGTGTTGTTTTGTATTGTGTTGTATTGTATTGTGTTGTATTGTATTGTGTTGTATTGCATTGTGTTGTATTGTGTTGTATTGTATTGTGTTGTGTTGTACTGTATTGTGTTGTGTTGTATTGTTTTGTGTTGTATTGTATTGTGTTGTATTGTATTGTGTTGTGTTGTATTGTGTTGTATTGTATTGTGTTGTATTGTATTGTGTTGTATTGTTTTGTGTTGTATTGTATTGTGTTGTATTGTGTTGTATTGTATTGTGTTGTGTTGTATTGTGTTGTATTGTATTGTGTTGTATTGTATTGTGTTGTGTTGTATTGTGTTGTGTTGTATTGTGTTGTATTGTATTGTGTTGTGTTGTATTGTGTTGTATTGTATTGTGTTGTATTGTATTGTGTTGTGTTGTATTGTGTTGTGTTGTATTGTTTTGTGTTGTATTGTATTGTGTTGTATTGTATTGATTTGTGTTGTGTTGTATTGTGTTGTATTGTATTGTATTGTGTTGTACTGTATTGTGTTGTATTGTTTTGTGTTGTATTGTATTGTGTTGTATTGTGTTGTATTGTATTGTGTTGTGTTGTATTGTGTTGTATTGTATTGTATTGTATTGTATTGTATTGTGTTGTATTGTATTGTGTTGTGTTGTGTTGTGTTGTATTGTATTGTGTTGTGTTGTATTGTTTTGTGTTGTATTGTATTGTGTTGTATTGTGTTGTTTTGTGTTGTATTGTATTGTGTTGTATTGTATTGTTTTGTGTTGTGTTGTATTGTGTTGTATTGTATTGTGTTGTGTTGTATTGTGTTGTATTGTATTGTGTTGTATTGTATTGTGTTGTATTGTTTTGTGTTGTATTGTATTGTGTTGTATTGTGTTGTATTGTATTGTGTTGTGTTGTATTGTGTTGTATTGTATTGTGTTGTATTGTATTGTGTTGTGTTGTATTGTGTTGTGTTGTATTGTTTTGTGTTGTATTGCATTGTGTTGTATTGTGTTGTATTGTTTTGTGTTGTATTGTATTGTGTTGTATTGTATTGTTTTGTGTTGTGTTGTATTGTGTTGTATTGTATTGTGTTGTATTGTATTGTGTTGTGTTGTATTGTGTTGTATTGTATTGTGTTGTGTTGTATTGTTTTGTGTTGTATTGCATTGTGTTGTATTGTGTTGTATTGTATTGTGTTGTGTTGTACTGTATTGTGTTGTGTTGTATTGTTTTGTGTTGTATTGTATTGTGTTGTATTGTATTGATTTGTGTTGGGTTGTATTGTGTTGTATTGTATTGTGTTGTGTTGTATTGTTTTGTGTTGTATTGTATTGTGTTGTATTGTATTGTGTTGTATTGTATTGTGTTGTATTGTTTTGTGTTGTATTGTATTGTGTTGTATTGTTTTGTGTTGTATTGTATTGTGTTGTATTGTGTTGTATTGTATTGTGTTGTGTTGTATTGTGTTGTATTGTATTGTATTGTATTGTATTGTATTGTGTTGTATTGTATTGTGTTGTATTGTATTGTGTTGTGTTGTATTGTGTTGTGTTGTATTGTTTTGTGTTGTATTGTATTGTGTTGTATTGTATTGATTTGTGTTGTGTTGTGTTGTATTGTGTTGTATTGTATTGTATTGTATTGTATTGTATTGTATTGTGTTGTATTGTATTGTGTTGTGTTGTATTGTGTTGTATTGTATTGTGTTGTGTTGTATTGTTTTGTGTTGTATTGTATTGTGTTGTATTGTGTTGTTTTGTGTTGTATTGTATTGTGTTGTATTGTATTGTTTTGTGTTGTGTTGTATTGTGTTGTATTGTATTGTGTTGTGTTGTATTGTGTTGTATTGTATTGTGTTGTATTGTTTTGTGTTGTATTGTATTGTATTGTGTTGTATTGTGTTGTATTGTATTGTGTTGTGTTGTATTGTGTTGTATTGTATTGTGTTGTATTGTATTGTGTTGTGTTGTATTGTGTTGTGTTGTATTGCTTTGTGTTGTATTGCATTGTGTTGTATTGTGTTGTATTGTATTGTGTTGTGTTGTGTTGTATTGTGTTGTATTGTATTGTGTTGTGTTGTATTGTTTTGTGTTGTATTGTATTGTGTTGTATTGTATTGTGTTGTATTGTTTTGTGTTGTATTGTATTGTGTTGTATTGTGTTGTATTGTATTGTGTTGTGTTGTATTGTGTTGTATTGTATTGTATTGTATTGTATTGTGTTGTATTGTATTGTGTTGTGTTGTATTGTGTTGTATTGTATTGTGTTGTGTTGTATTGTTTTGTGTTGTATTGTATTGTGTTGTATTGTGTTGTTTTGTGTTGTATTGTATTGTGTTGTGTTGTATTGTGTTGTATTGTATTGTGTTGTGTTGTATTGTTTTGTGTTGTATTGTATTGTGTTGTATTGTGTTGTTTTGTGTTGTATTGTATTGTGTTGTATTGTATTGTTTTGTGTTGTGTTGTATTGTGTTGTATTGTATTGTGTTGTATTGTATTGTGTTGTGTTGTATTGTGTTGTATTGTATTGTGTTGTGTTGTATTGTTTTGTGTTGTATTGCATTGTGTTGTATTGTGTTGTTTTGTGTTGTATTGTATTGTATTGTGTTGTATTGTATTGTTTTGTGTTGTGTTGTATTGTGTTGTATTGTATTGTGTTGTATTGTATTGTGTTGTGTTGTATTGTGTTGTATTGTATTGTGTTGTGTTGTATTGTGTTGTATTGTATTGTGTTGTGTTGTATTGTTTTGTGTTGTATTGCATTGTGTTGTATTGTGTTGTTTTGTGTTGTATTGTATTGTATTGTGTTGTATTGTATTGTTTTGTGTTGTGTTGTATTGTGTTGTATTGTATTGTGTTGTATTGTATTGTATTGTGTTGTATTGTATTGTATTGTGTTGTATTGTGTTGTTTTGTGTTGTATTGTATTGTGTTGTGTTGTATTGTGTTGTATTGTATTGTGTTGTGTTGTATTGTTTTGTGTTGTATTGTTTTGTGTTGTGTTGTATTGTTTTGTGTTGTATTGTATTGTGTTGTATTGTATTGTATTGTTTTGTGTTGTGTTGTATTGTGTTGTATTGTATTGTGTTGTATTGTATTGTGTTGTATTGTTTTGTGTTGTATTGTATTGTGTTGTATTGTGTTGTATTGTATTGTGTTGTGTTGTATTGTGTTGTATTGTATTGTATTGTATTGTATTGTATTGTGTTGTATTGTATTGTGTTGTATTGTTTTGTGTTGTATTGTATTGTGTTGTATTGTGTTGTATTGTATTGTGTTGTGTTGTATTGTATTGTATTGTATTGTATTGTATTGTGTTGTATTGTATTGTGTTGTATTGTTTTGTGTTGTATTGTATTGTGTTGTATTGTATTGTATTGTATTGTATTGTGTTGTATTGTATTGTGTTGTGTTGTGTTGTGTTGTATTGTATTGTGTTGTGTTGTATTGTTTTGTGTTGTATTGTATTGTGTTGTATTGTGTTGTTTTGTGTTGTATTGTATTGTGTTGTATTGTATTGTTTTGTGTTGTGTTGTATTGTGTTGTATTGTATTGTGTTGTGTTGTATTGTGTTGTATTGTATTGTGTTGTATTGTATTGTGTTGTATTGTTTTGTGTTGTATTGTATTGTGTTGTATTGTGTTGTATTGTATTGTGTTGTGTTGTATTGTGTTGTATTGTATTGTGTTGTATTGTATTGTGTTGTGTTGTATTGTGTTGTGTTGTATTGTTTTGTGTTGTATTGCATTGTGTTGTATTGTGTTGTATTGTATTGTGTTGTGTTGTATTGTGTTGTATTGTATTGTGTTGTGTTGTATTGTTTTGTGTTGTATTGTATTGTGTTGTATTGTATTGTGTTGTATTGTTTTGTGTTGTATTGTATTGTGTTGTATTGTGTTGTATTGTATTGTGTTGTGTTGTATTGTGTTGTATTGTATTGTATTGTATTGTGTTGTATTGTATTGTGTTGTGTTGTATTGTGTTGTATTGTATTGTGTTGTGTTGTATTGTTTTGTGTTGTATTGTATTGTGTTGTATTGTGTTGTTTTGTGTTGTATTGTATTGTGTTGTATTGTATTGTTTTGTGTTGTGTTGTATTGTGTTGTATTGTATTGTGTTGTATTGTATTGTGTTGTGTTGTATTGTGTTGTATTGTATTGTGTTGTGTTGTATTGTTTTGTGTTGTATTGCATTGTGTTGTATTGTGTTGTATTGTATTGTGTTGTGTTGTACTGTATTGTGTTGTGTTGTATTGTTTTGTGTTGTATTGTATTGTGTTGTATTGTATTGATTTGTGTTGGGTTGTATTGTGTTGTATTGTATTGTGTTGTGTTGTATTGTTTTGTGTTGTATTGTATTGTGTTGTATTGTATTGTGTTGTATTGTATTGTGTTGTATTGTTTTGTGTTGTATTGTATTGTGTTGTATTGTTTTGTGTTGTATTGTATTGTGTTGTATTGTGTTGTATTGTATTGTGTTGTGTTGTATTGTGTTGTATTGTATTGTATTGTATTGTATTGTGTTGTATTGTATTGTGTTGTATTGTATTGTGTTGTGTTGTATTGTGTTGTGTTGTATTGTTTTGTGTTGTATTGTATTGTGTTGTATTGTATTGATTTGTGTTGTGTTGTGTTGTATTGTGTTGTATTGTATTGTATTGTATTGTATTGTATTGTATTGTGTTGTATTGTATTGTGTTGTGTTGTATTGTGTTGTATTGTATTGTGTTGTGTTGTATTGTTTTGTGTTGTATTGTATTGTGTTGTATTGTGTTGTTTTGTGTTGTATTGTATTGTGTTGTATTGTATTGTTTTGTGTTGTGTTGTATTGTGTTGTATTGTATTGTGTTGTGTTGTATTGTGTTGTATTGTATTGTGTTGTATTGTTTTGTGTTGTATTGTATTGTATTGTGTTGTATTGTGTTGTATTGTATTGTGTTGTGTTGTATTGTGTTGTATTGTATTGTGTTGTATTGTATTGTGTTGTGTTGTATTGTGTTGTGTTGTATTGCTTTGTGTTGTATTGCATTGTGTTGTATTGTGTTGTATTGTATTGTGTTGTGTTGTATTGTGTTGTATTGTATTGTGTTGTGTTGTATTGTTTTGTGTTGTATTGTATTGTGTTGTATTGTATTGTGTTGTATTGTTTTGTGTTGTATTGTATTGTGTTGTATTGTGTTGTATTGTATTGTGTTGTGTTGTATTGTGTTGTATTGTATTGTATTGTATTGTATTGTGTTGTATTGTATTGTGTTGTGTTGTATTGTGTTGTATTGTATTGTGTTGTGTTGTATTGTTTTGTGTTGTATTGTATTGTGTTGTATTGTGTTGTTTTGTGTTGTATTGTATTGTGTTGTGTTGTATTGTGTTGTATTGTATTGTGTTGTGTTGTATTGTTTTGTGTTGTATTGTATTGTGTTGTATTGTGTTGTTTTGTGTTGTATTGTATTGTGTTGTATTGTATTGTTTTGTGTTGTGTTGTATTGTGTTGTATTGTATTGTGTTGTATTGTATTGTGTTGTGTTGTATTGTGTTGTATTGTATTGTGTTGTGTTGTATTGTTTTGTGTTGTATTGCATTGTGTTGTATTGTGTTGTTTTGTGTTGTATTGTATTGTATTGTGTTGTATTGTATTGTTTTGTGTTGTGTTGTATTGTGTTGTATTGTATTGTGTTGTATTGTATTGTGTTGTGTTGTATTGTGTTGTATTGTATTGTGTTGTGTTGTATTGTTTTGTGTTGTGTTGTATTGTTTTGTGTTGTATTGTATTGTGTTGTATTGTATTGTATTGTTTTGTGTTGTGTTGTATTGTGTTGTATTGTATTGTGTTGTATTGTATTGTGTTGTATTGTTTTGTGTTGTATTGTATTGTGTTGTATTGTGTTGTATTGTATTGTGTTGTGTTGTATTGTGTTGTATTGTATTGTATTGTATTGTATTGTATTGTGTTGTATTGTATTGTGTTGTATTGTTTTGTGTTGTATTGTATTGTGTTGTATTGTGTTGTATTGTATTGTGTTGTGTTGTATTGTGTTGTATTGTAATGTATTGTATTGTATTGTGTTGTATTGTATTGTGTTGTGTTGTATTGTGTTGTATTGTATTGTGTTGTGTTGTATTGTTTTGTGTTGTATTGTATTGTGTTGTGTTGTATTGTGTTGTATTGTATTGTGTTGTGTTGTATTGTTTTGTGTTGTATTGTTTTGTGTTGTATTGTATTGTGTTGTATTGTGTTGTTTTGTGTTGTATTGTATTGTGTTGTATTGTATTGTTTTGTGTTGTGTTGTATTGTGTTGTATTGTATTGTGTTGTGTTGTATTGTGTTGTATTGTATTATGTTGTGTTGTATTGTGTTGTATTGTATTGTGTTGTGTTGTATTGTATTGTGTTGTATTGTATTGTGTTGTGTTGTATTGTTTTGTGTTGTATTGTATTGTGTTGTATTGTGTTGTTTTGTGTTGTATTGTATTGTGTTGTATTGTATTGTTTTGTGTTGTGTTGTATTGTGTTGTATTGTATTGTGTTGTATTGTATTGTGTTGTATTGTATTGTGTTGTATTGTATTGTGTTGTGTTGTATTGTGTTGTATTGTATTGTGTTGTATTGTATTGTGTTGTATTGTTTTGTGTTGTATTGTATTGTGTTGTATTGTGTTGTATTGTATTGTGTTGTGTTGTATTGTGTTGTATTGTATTGTATTGTATTGTGTTGTATTGTATTGTGTTGTGTTGTTTTGTGTTGTATTGTATTGTGTTGTGTTGTATTGTTTTGTGTTGTATTGTATTGTGTTGTATTGTGTTGTTTTGTGTTGTATTGTATTGTGTTGTATTGTATTGTTTTGTGTTGTGTTGTATTGTGTTGTATTGTATTGTGTTGTATTGTATTGTGTTGTGTTGTATTGTGTTGTATTGTATTGTGTTGGATTGTGTTGTATTGTATTGTGTTGTGTTGTATTGTGTTGTATTGTATTGTGTTGTATTGTATTGTGTTGTGTTGTATTGTGTTGTGTTGTATTGTTTTGTGTTGTATTGCATTGTGTTGTATTGTGTTGTATTGTATTGTGTTGTGTTGTATTGTGTTGTATTGTATTGTGTTGTGTTGTATTGTTTTGTGTTGTATTGTATTGTGTTGTATTGTATTGTGTTGTATTGTATTGTGTTGTATTGTTTTGTGTTGTATTGTATTTAGTTGTATTGTGTTGTATTGTATTGTGTTGTATTGTATTGTGTTGTGTTGTATTGTGTTGTATTGTATTGTATTGTATTGTGTTGTATTGTATTGTGTTGTGTTGTATTGTGTTGTATTGTATTGTGTTGTGTTGTATTGTTTTGTGTTGTATTGTATTGTGTTGTATTGTGTTGTTTTGTGTTGTATTGTATTGTGTTGTATTGTATTGTTTTGTGTTGTGTTGTATTGTGTTGTATTGTATTGTGTTGTATTGTATTGTGTTGTGTTGTATTGTGTTGTATTGTATTGTGTTGTGTTGTATTGTTTTGTGTTGTATTGCATTGTGTTGTATTGTGTTGTATTGTATTGTGTTGTGTTGTATTGTGTTGTATTGTATTGTGTTGTGTTGTATTGTGTTGTATTGTATTGTGTTGTGTTGTATTGTTTTGTGTTGTATTGTATTGTGTTGTATTGTGTTGTTTTGTGTTGTATTGTATTGTGTTGTATTGTATTGTTTTGTGTTGTGTTGTATTGTGTTGTATTGTATTGTGTTGTATTGTATTGTGTTGTGTTGTATTGTGTTGTATTGTATTGTGTTGTGTTGTATTGTTTTGTGTTGTGTTGTATTGTTTTGTGTTGTATTGTATTGTGTTGTATTGTATTGTATTGTTTTGTGTTGTGTTGTATTGTGTTGTATTGTATTGTGTTGTATTGTATTGTGTTGTATTGTTTTGTGTTGTATTGTATTGTGTTGTATTGTGTTGTATTGTATTGTGTTGTGTTGTATTGTGTTGTATTGTATTGTATTGTATTGTATTGTATTGTGTTGTATTGTATTGTGTTGTATTGTTTTGTGTTGTATTGTATTGTGTTGTATTGTGTTGTATTGTATTGTGTTGTGTTGTATTGTGTTGTATTGTATTGTATTGTATTGTATTGTGTTGTATTGTATTGTGTTGTGTTGTATTGTGTTGTATTGTATTGTGTTGTGTTGTATTGTTTTGTGTTGTATTGTATTGTGTTGTGTTGTATTGTGTTGTATTGTATTGTGTTGTGTTGTATTTTTTTGTGTTGTATTGTTTTGTGTTGTATTGTATTGTGTTGTATTGTGTTGTTTTGTGTTGTATTGTATTGTGTTGTATTGTATTGTTTTGTGTTGTGTTGTATTGTGTTGTATTGTATTGTGTTGTGTTGTATTGTGTTGTATTGTATTGTGTTGTGTTGTATTGTGTTGTGTTGTATTGTGTTGTATTGTATTGTGTTGTGTTGTATTGTGTTGTATTGTATTGTGTTGTGTTGTATTGTTTTGTGTTGTATTGTATTGTGTTGTATTGTGTTGTTTTGTGTTGTATTGTATTGTGTTGTATTGTATTGTTTTGTGTTGTGTTGTATTGTGTTGTATTGTATTGTGTTGTATTGTATTGTGTTGTATTGTATTGTGTTGTATTGTATTGTGTTGTGTTGTATTGTGTTGTATTGTATTGTGTTGTGTTGTATTGTTTTGTGTTGTGTTGTATTGTTTTGTGTTGTATTGTATTGTGTTGTATTGTATTGTATTGTTTTGTGTTGTGTTGTATTGTGTTGTATTGTATTGTGTTGTATTGTATTGTGTTGTATTGTATTGTGTTGTGTTGTGTTGTATTGTATTGTGTTGTGTTGTATTGTTTTGTGTTGTACTGTATTGTGTTGTATTGTGTTGTGTTGTATTGTATTGTGTTGTGTTGTATTGTTTTGTGTTGTATTGTATTGTGTTGTATTGTATTGATTTGTGTTGTGTTGTGTTGTATTGTGTTGTATTGTTTTGTGTTGTATTGTATTGTGTTGTATTGTGTTGTATTGTATTGTGTTGTATTGTATTGTGTTGTGTTGTATTGTTTTGTGTTGTATTGTATTGTCTTGTGTTGTATTGTGTTGTATTGTATTGTGTTGTATTGTATTGTGTTGTGTTGTATTGTTTTGTGTTGTATTGTATTGTGTTGTATTGTATTGATTTGTGTTGTGTTGTATGGTGTTGTATTGTATTGTGTTGTATTGTATTGTGTTGTATTGTTTTGTGTTGTATTCTATTGTGTTGTATTGTGTTGTATTGTGTTGTGTTGTATTGTGTTGTGTTGTATTGTATTGTGTTGTATTGTATTGTGTTGTGTTGTATTGTTTTGTGTTGTATTGTATTGTGTTGTATTGTGTTGTTTTGTGTTGTATTGTATTGTGTTGTCTTGTATTGTTTTGTGTTGTGTTGTATTGTGTTGTATTGTATTGTGTTGTATTGTATTGTGTTGTGTTGTATTGTGTTGTATTGTGTTGTATTGTATTGTGTTGTATTGTATTGTGTTGTATTGTATTGTGTTGTGTTATATTGTTTTGTGTTGTATTGTATTGTGTTGTATTGTATTGATTTGTGTTGTGTTGTATTGTGTTGTATTGTATTGTGTTGTATTGTATTGTGTTGTGTTGTATTGTATTGTATTGTGTTGTATTGTATTGTGTTGTATTGTTTTGTGTTGTATTGTATTGTGTTGTATTGTGTTGTATTGTATTGTGTTGTGTTGTATTGTGTTGTATTGTATTGTATTGTATTGTATTGTGTTGTATTGTATTGTGTTGTGTTGTATTGTGTTGTATTGTATTGTGTTGTGTTGTATTGTTTTGTGTTGTATTGTATTGTGTTGTATTGTGTTGTTTTGTGTTGTATTGTATTGTGTTGTATTGTATTGTTTTGTGTTGTGTTGTGTTGTATTGTGTTGTATTGTATTGTGTTGTATTGTATTGTATTGTTTTGTGTTGTGTTGTATTGTGTTGTATTGTATTGTGTTGTATTGTATTGTGTTGTATTGTATTTTGTTGTGTTGTATTGTGTTGTATTGTATTGTGTTGTGTTGTATTGTTTTGTGTTGTATTGTATTGTGTTGTATTGTGTTGTATTGTGTTGTACTGTATTGTGTTGTGTTGTATTGTTTTGTGTTGTATTGTATTGTGTTGTATTGTATTGATTTGTGTTGGGTTGTATTGTGTTGTATTGTATTGTGTTGTATTAAATTGTGTTGTATTGTTTTGTGTTGTATTGTATTGTGTTGTATTGTGTTGTATTGTATTGTGTTGTGTTTTATTGTGTTGTATTGTATTGTATTGTATTGTGTTGTATTGTATAGTGTTGTGTTGTATTGTGTTGTATTGTATTGTGTTGTGTTGTATTGTTTTGTGTTGTATTGTATTGTGTTGTGTTGTATTGTGTTGTATTGTATTGTGTTGTGTTGTATTGTGTTGTATTGTATTGTGTTGTGTTGTATTGTTTTGTGTTGTATTGTTTTGTGTTGTATTGTATTGTGTTGTATTGTGTTGTTTTGTGTTGTATTGTATTGTGTTGTATTGTATTGTTTTGTGTTGTGTTGTATTGTGTTGTATTGTATTGTGTTGTGTTGTATTGTGTTGTATTGTATTGTGTTGTGTTGTATTGTGTTGTATTGTATTGTGTTGTGTTGTATTGTGTTGTATTGTATTGTGTTGTGTTGTATTGTTTTGTGTTGTATTGTATTGTGTTGTATTGTATTGTTTTGTGTTGTGTTGTATTGTCTTGTATTGTATTGTGTTGTATTGTATTGTGTTGTATTGTATTGTGTTGTGTTGTATTGTGTTGTATTGTATTGTGTTGTGTTGTATTGTTTTGTGTTGTGTTGTATTGTTTTGTGTTGTATTGTATTGTGTTGTATTGTATTGTATTGTTTTGTGTTGTGTTGTATTGTGTTGTATTGTATTGTGTTGTATTGTATTGTGTTGTATTGTATTGTGTTGTGTTGTATTGTGTTGTATTGTATTGTGTTGTGTTGTATTGTTTTGTGTTGTATTGTATTGTGTTGTATTGTGTTGTGTTGTATTGTATTGTGTTGTGTTGTATTGTTTTGTGTTGTATTGTATTGTGTTGTATTGTATTGATTTGTGTTGTATTGTTTTGTGTTGTATTGTATTGTGTTGTATTATATTGTGTTGTGTTGTATTGTGTTGTATTGTATTGTGTTGTGTTGTATTGTTTTGTGTTGTATTGTATTGTGTTGTATTGTATTGATTTGTGTTGTGTTGTATTGTGTTGTATTGTATTGTGTTGTATTGTTTTGTGTTGTATTGTATTGTGTTGTATTGTGTTGTATTGTATTGTGTTGTGTTGTATTGTGTTGTATTGTATTGTGTTGTGTTGTATTGTTTTGTGTTGTATTGTATTGTGTTGTGTTGTATTGTGTTGTATTGTATTGTGTTGTGTTGTATTGTTTTGTGTTGTATTGTATTGTGTTGTATTGTATTGATTTGTGTTGTGTTGTATTGTGTTGTATTGTATTGTGTTGTATTGTATTGTGTTGTATTGTTTTGTGTTGTATTCTATTGTGTTGTATTGTGTTGTATTGTGTTGTGTTGTATTGTGTTGTATTGTATTGTATTGTGTTGTATTGTATTGTGTTGTGTTGTATTGTGTTGTGTTGTATTGTGTTGTATTGTATTGTGTTGTGTTGTATTGTTTTGTGTTGTATTGTATTGTGTTGTATTGTGTTGTTTTGTGTTGTATTGTATTGTGTTGTCTTGTATTGTTTTGTGTTGTGTTGTGTTGTATTGTGTTGTATTGTATTGTGTTGTATTGTATTGTGTTGTGTTGTATTGTGTTGTATTGTGTTGTATTGTATTGTGTTGTGTTGTATTGTGTTGTATTGTATTGTGTTGTGTTATATTGTTTTGTGTTGTATTGTATTGTGTTGTATTGTATTGATTTGTGTTGTGTTGTATTGTGTTGTATTGTATTGTGTTGTATTGTATTGTGTTGTATTGTATTGTGTTGTATTGTATTGTGTTGTGTTGTATTGTGTTGTATTGTGTTGTATTGTATTGTGTTGTATTGTATTGTGTTGTATTGTGTTGTATTGTATTGTGTTGTATTGTATTGTGTTGTGTTGTATTGTGTTGTATTGTATTGTATTGTATTGTGTTGTATTGTATTGTGTTGTATTGTATTGTGTTGTATTGTATTGTGTTGTATTGTATTGTGTTGTATTGTATTGTGTTGTGTTGTATTGTGTTGTATTGTGTTGTATTGTATTGTGTTGTGTTGTATTGTGTTGTATTGTATTGTGTTGTGTTATATTGTTTTGTGTTGTATTGTATTGTGTTGTATTGTATTGATTTGTGTTGTGTTGTATTGTATTGTGTTGTATTGTATTGTGTTGTATTGTTTTGTGTTGTATTGTGTTGTATTGTATTGTGTTGTGTTGTATTGTGTTGTATTGTATTGTGTTGTGTTGTATTGTATTGTATTGTATTGTGTTGTCTTGTATTGTGTTGTATTGTATTGTGTTGTGTTGTATTGTTTTGTGTTGTATTGTATTGTGTTGTATTGTGTTGTTTTGTGTTGTATTGTATTGTGTTGTATTGTATTGTTTTGTGTTGTGTTGTATTGTGTTGTAATGTATTGTGTTGTATTGTGTTGTGTTGTATTGTTTTGTGTTGTATTGTATTGTGTTGTGTTGTATTGTTTTGTGTTGTATTGTATTGTGTTGTATTGTGTTGTTTTGTGTTGTATTGTATTGTGTTGTATTGTATTGTTTTGTGTTGTGTTGTATTGTGTTGTAATGTATTGTGTTGTATTGTTTTGTGTTGTATTGTATTGTGTTGTGTTGTATTGTTTTGTGTTGTATTGCATTGTGTTGTGTTGTATTGATTTGTGTTGTGTTGTATTGTGTTGTATTGTATTGTGTTGTATTGTTTTGTGTTGTATTGTTTTGTGTTGTATTGCATTGTGTTGTATTGTGTTGTACTGTATTGTGTTGTGTTGTATTGTGTTGTATTGTATTGTGTTGTGTTGTATTGTGTTGTGTTGTATTGTTTTGTGTTGTGTTGTATTGTTTTGTTTTGTATTGTATTGTGTTGTATTGTATTGTATTGTTTTGTGTTGTGTTGTATTGTGTTGTATTGTATTGTGTTGTATTGTATTGTGTTGTGCTGTATTGTGTTGTATTGTATTGTGTTGTGTTGTATTGTATTGTGTTGTATTGTATTGTGTTGTGTTGTATTGTGTTGTATTGTATTGTGTTGTGTTGTATTGTTTTGTGTTGTATTGTATTGTGTTGTATTGTATTGTTTTGTGTTGTGTTGTGTTGTATTGTATTGTATTGTGTTGTATTGTGTTGTTTTGTGTTGTATTGTATTGTGTTGTATTGTATTGTTTTGTGTTGTGTTGTATTGTATTGTATTGTGTTGTATTGTATTGTGTTGTGTTGTGTTGTATTGTATTGTATTGTGTTGTATTGTATTGTGTTGTGTTGTATTGTATTGTGTTGTATTGTGTTGTATTGTATTGTGTTGTGTTGTATTGTGTTGTATTGTATTGTATTGTATTGTATTGTGTTGTATTGTATTGTGTTGTGTTGTATTGTGTTGTATTGTATTGTGTTGTATTGTATTGTGTTGTATTGTATTGTTTTGTGTTGTGTTGTGTTGTATTGTATTGTATTGTGTTGTATTGTATTGTTTTGTGTTGTGTTGTATTGTATTGTATTGTGTTGTATTGTATTGTGTTGTGTTGTATTGTATTGTGTTGTATTGTGTTGTATTGTATTGTGTTGTGTTGTATTGTGTTGTGTTGTATTGTGTTGTATTGTATTGTGTTGTATTGTATTGTGTTGTATTGTATTGTGTTGTATTGTATTGTATTGTGTTGTGTTGTATTGTGTTGTGTTGTATTGTTTTGTGTTGTATTGTATTGTGTTGTATTGTATTGATTTGTGTTGTGTTGTATTGTGTTGTATTGTATTGTGTTGTATTGTATTGTGTTGTATTGTTTTGTGTTGTATTGTATTGTGTTGTATTGTGTTGTATTGTATTGTGTTGTATTGTATTGTGTTGTGTTGTATTGTGTTGTATTGTATTGTGTTGTGTTGTATTGTTTTGTGTTGTATTGTATTGTGTTGTATTGTGTTGTTTTGTGTTGTATTGTATTGTGTTGTATTGTATTGTTTTGTGTTGTGTTGTATTGTGTTGTATTGTATTGTGTTGTATTGTATTGTGTTGTGTTGTATTGTGTTGTATTGTATTGTGTTGTGTTGTATTGTTTTGTGTTGTATTGCATTGTGTTGTATTGTGTTGTATTGTATTGTGTTGTGTTGTATTGTGTTGTATTGTATTGTGTTGTGTTGTATTGTTTTGTGTTGTATTGTATTGTGCTGTATTGTATTGATTTGTGTTGTGTTGTATTGTGTTGTATTGTATTGTGTTGTATTGTATTGTGTTGTGTTGTATTGTGTTGTATTGTATTGTGTTGTGTTGTATTGTTTTGTGTTGTATTGTGTTGTATTGCATTGTGTTGTATTGTGTTGTATTGTATTGTGTTGTGTTGTATTGTGTTGTATTGTATTGTGTTGTGTTGTATTGTGTTGTATTGTATTGTGTTGTGTTGTATTGTTTTGTGTTGTATTGTATTGTGTTGTATTGTGTTGTTTTGTGTTGTATTGTATTGTGTTGTATTGTATTGTTTTGTGTTGTGTTGTATTGTGTTGTATTGTATTGTGTTGTATTGTATTGTGTTGTATTGTATTGTGTTGTATTGTATTGTGTTGTGTTGTATTGTGTTGTATTGTATTGTGTTGTGTTGTATTGTTTTGTGTTGTGTTGTATTGTTTTGTGTTGTATTGTATTGTATTGTATTGTATTGTATTGTTTTGTGTTGTGTTGTATTGTGTTGTATTGTATTGTGTTGTATTGTATTGTGTTGTATTGTATTGTGTTGTGTTGTATTGTGTTGTATTGTATTGTGTTGTGTTGTATTGTTTTGTGTTGTATTGTATTGTGCTGTATTGTATTGATTTGTGTTGTGTTGTATTGTGTTGTATTGTATTGTGTTGTATTGTATTGTGTTGTGTTGTATTGTGTTGTATTGTATTGTGTTGTGTTGTATTGTTTTGTGTTGTATTGTGTTGTATTGCATTGTGTTGTATTGTGTTGTATTGTATTGTGTTGTGTTGTATTGTGTTGTATTGTATTGTGTTGTGTTGTATTGTGTTGTATTGTATTGTGTTGTGTTGTATTGTTTTGTGTTGTATTGTATTGTGTTGTGTTGTGTTGTATTGTGTTGTGTTGTGTTGTATTGTTTTGTGTTGTATTGTATTGTGTTGTGTTGTGTTGTATTGTATTGTGTTGTATTGTATTGTGTTGTATTGTATTGTGTTGTATTGTATTGTGTTGTGTTGTGTTGTTTTGTGTTGTATTGTATTGTGTTGTATTGTGTTGTATTGTGTTGTATTGTATTGTGTTGTGTTGTATTGTTTTGTGTTGTATTGTATTGTGTTGTATTGTGTTGTATTGTGTTGTATTGTATTGTGTTGTGTTGTATTGTTTTGTGTTGTATTGTATTGTGTTGTGTTGTGTTGTGTTGTGTTGTATTGTATTGTGTTGTGTTGTATTGTTTTGTGTTGTATTGTATTGTGTTGTATTGTGTTGTATTGTGTTGTATTGTATTGTGTTGTGTTGTATTGTGTTGTATTGTATTGTGTTGTATTGTATTGTTTTGTGTTGTATTGTATTGTGTTGTGTTGTATTGTATTGTGTTGTATTGTATTGTGTTGTGTTGTATTGTTTTGTGTTGTATTGTGTTGTATTGTATTGTGTTGTATTGTATTGTGTTGTGTTGTATTGTGTTGTGTTGTATTGTTTTGTGTTGTATTGTATTGTGTTGTGTTGTGTTGTATTGTGTTGTATTGTATTGTGTTGTGTTGTATTGTGTTGTGTTGTATTGTTTTGTGTTGTATTGTATTGATTTGTGTTGTGTTGTATTGTGTTGTATTGTATTGTGTTGTGTTGTATTGTGTTGTGTTGTATTGTGTTGTGTTGTATTGTGTTGTATTGTGTTGTGTTGTATTGTGTTGTATTGTATTGTGTTGTGTTGTAATGTGTTGTATTGTATTGTTTTGTGTGGTATTGTATTGTGTTGTATTGTATTGTGTTGTTTTGTATTGTGTTGTGTTGTGTTGTGTTGTATTGTGTTGTATTGTGTTGTATTGTATTGTTTTGTGTTGTATTGTATTGTGTTGTATTGTATTGTGTTGTGTTGTATTGTGTTGTGTTGTATTGTTTTGTGTTGTATTGTATTGTGTTGTGTTGTGTTGTATTGTGTTGTATTGTATTGTGTTGTGTTGTATTGTGTTGTGTTGTATTGTGTTGTGTTGTATTGTGTTGTGTTGTGTTGTATTGTGTTGTGTTGTATTGTGTTGTATTGTATTGTATTGTGTTGTGTTGTATTGTGTTGTGTTGTATTGTGTTGTGTTGTATTGTTTTGTGTTGTATTGTATTGTGTTGTGTTGTATTGTGTTGTATTGTTTTGTGTTGTATTGTATTGTGTTGTGTTGTATTGTGTTGTATTGTATTGTGTTGTGTTGTATTGTGTTGTGTTGTATTGTGTTGTATTGTATTGTGTTGTATTGTATTGTGTTGTGTTGTATTGTGTTGTGTTGTATTGTGTTGTATTGTATTGTGTTGTGTTGTATTGTGTTGTATTGTATTGTATTGTGTTGTATTGTATTGTGTTGTGTTGTATTGTGTTGTGTTGTATTGTGTTGTGTTGTATTGTGTTGTGTTGTATTGTGTTGTGTTGTATTGTTTTGTGTTGTATTGTATTGTGTTGTGTTGTATTGTGTTGTATTGTTTTGTGTTGTATTGTATTGTGTTGTGTTGTATTGTGTTGTATTGTATTGTGTTGTGTTGTATTGTGTTGTGTTGTATTGTGTTGTATTGTATTGTGTTGTATTGTATTGTGTTGTATTTTATTGTGTTGTGTTGTATTGTGTTGTGTTGTATTGTGTTGTATTGTATTGTGTTGTGTTGTATTGTGTTGTATTGTATTGTATTGTGTTGTATTGTATTGTGTTGTGTTGTATTGTGTTGTGTTGTATTGTGTTGTGTTGTATTGTGTTGTATTGTATTGTGTTGTGTTGTATTGTGTTGTATTGTATTGTTTTGTGTTGTATTGTGTTGTGTTGTATTGTTTTGTGTTGTGTTGTATTGTTTTGTGTTGTATTGTATTGTGTTGTATTGTGTTGTATTGTATTGTGTTGTGTTGTATTGTGTTGTGTTGTATTGTGTTGTGTTGTATTGTGTTGTGTTGTATTGTTTTGTTTTGTATTGTATTGTGTTGTGTTGTATTGTATTGTGTTGTATTGTATTGTATTGTATTGTGTTGTGTTGTATTGTTTTGTGTTGTATTGTATTGTGTTGTATTGTATTGTGTTGTGTTGTATTGTGTTGTGTTGTATTGTTTTGTGTTGTATTGTATTGTGTTGTGTTGTGTTGTATTGTGTTGTATTGTATTGTGTTGTGTTGTATTGTGTTGTGTTGTATTGTTTTGTGTTGTATTGTATTGTGTTGTGTTGTGTTGTATTGTGTTGTATTGTATTGTGTTGTGTTGTATTGTGTTGTGTTATATTGTGTTGTGTTGTATTGTGTTGTATTGTGTTGTGTTGTATTGTGTTGTATTGTATTGTGTTGTGTTGTATTGTGTTGTATTGTATTGTTTTGTGTTGTATTGTATTGTGTTGTATTGTATTGTGTTGTGTTGTATTGTGTTGTGTTGTGTTGTGTTGTATTGTGTTGTATTGTGTTGTATTGTATTGTTTTGTGTTGTATTGTATTGTGTTGTATTGTATTGTGTTGTGTTGTATTGTGTTGTGTTGTATTGTGTTGTGTTGTATTGTTTTGTGTTGTATTGTATTGTGTTGTGTTGTGTTGTATTGTGTTGTATTGTATTGTGTTGTGTTGTATTGTGTTGTGTTGTATTGTGTTGTGTTGTATTGTGTTGTATTGTATTGTATTGTGTTGTGTTGTATTGTGTTGTGTTGTATTGTGTTGTGTTGTATTGTTTTGTGTTGTATTGTATTGTGTTGTGTTGTGTTGTATTGTGTTGTATTGTTTTGTGTTGTATTGTATTGTGTTGTGTTGTATTGTGTTTTGTTGTGTTGTATTGTGTTGTATTGTGTTGTATTGTATTGTGTTGTATTGTATTGTGTTGTATTGTATTGTGTTGTGTTGTATTGTGTTGTATTGTGTTGTATTGTATTGTGTTGTATTGTATTGTGTTGTATTGTGTTGTATTGTATTGTGTTGTATTGTATTGTGTTGTGTTGTATTGTGTTGTATTGTATTGTATTGTATTGTGTTGTATTGTATTGTGTTGTATTGTATTGTGTTGTATTGTATTGTGTTGTGTTGTATTGTGTTGTATTGTGTTGTATTGTATTGTGTTGTGTTGTATTGTGTTGTATTGTATTGTGTTGTGTTATATTGTTTTGTGTTGTATTGTATTGTGTTGTATTGTATTGATTTGTGTTGTGTTGTATTGTGTTGTATTGTATTGTGTTGTATTGTATTGTGTTGTATTGTTTTGTGTTGTATTGTGTTGTATTGTATTGTGTTGTGTTGTATTGTGTTGTATTGTATTGTGTTGTGTTGTATTGTATTGTATTGTATTGTGTTGTATTGTATTGTGTTGTCTTGTATTGTGTTGTGTTGTATTGTTTTGTGTTGTATTGTATTGTGTTGTATTGTGTTTGTTTTGTGTTGTATTGTATTGTGTTGTATTGTATTGTTTTGTGTTGTGTTGTATTGTGTTGTAATGTATTGTGTTGTATTGTGTTGTGTTGTATTGTTTTGTGTTGTATTGTATTGTGTTGTGTTGTATTGTTTTGTGTTGTATTGTATTGTGTTGTATTGTGTTGTTTTGTGTTGTATTGTATTGTGTTGTATTGTATTGTTTTGTGTTGTGTTGTATTGTGTTGTAATGTATTGTGTTGTATTGTTTTGTGTTGTATTGTATTGTGTTGTGTTGTATTGTTTTGTGTTGTATTGCATTGTGTTGTGTTGTATTGATTTGTGTTGTGTTGTATTGTGTTGTATTGTATTGTGTTGTATTGTTTTGTGTTGTATTGTATTGTGTTGTATTGTATTGTGTTGTGTTGTATTGTTTTGTGTTGTATTGCATTGTGTTGTATTGTGTTGTACTGTATTGTGTTGTGTTGTATTGTGTTGTATTGTATTGTGTTGTGTTGTATTGTGTTGTGTTGTATTGTTTTGTGTTGTGTTGTATTGTTTTGTTTTGTATTGTATTGTGTTGTATTGTATTGTATTGTTTTGTGTTGTGTTGTATTGTGTTGTATTGTATTGTGTTGTATTGTATTGTGTTGTGTTGTATTGTGTTGTATTGTATTGTGTTGTGTTGTATTGTATTGTGTGTATTGTATTGTGTTGTGTTGTATTGTGTTGTATTGTATTGTGTTGTTTTGTATTGTTTTGTGTTGTATTGTATTGTGTTGTATTGTATTGTTTTGTGTTGTGTTGTGTTGTATTGTATTGTATTGTGTTGTATTGTGTTGTTTTGTGTTGTATTGTATTGTGTTGTATTGTATTGTTTTGTGTTGTGTTGTATTGTATTGTATTGTGTGTATTGTATTGTGTTGTGTTGTGTTGTATTGTATTGTTTGTGTTGTATTGTATTGTGTTGTGTTGTATTGTATTGTGTTGTATTGTGTTGTATTGTATTGTGTTGTGTTGTATTGTGTGTATTGTATTGTATTGTATTGTATTGTGTTGTATTGTATTGTGTTGTGTTGTATTGTGTTGTATTGTATTGTGTTGTATTGTATTGTGTTGTATTGTATTGTTTTGTGTTGTGTTGTGTTGTATTGTATTGTATTGTGTTGTATTGTATTGTTTTGTGTTGTGTTGTATTGTATTGTATTGTGTTGTATTGTATTGTGTTGTGTTGTATTGTATTGTGTTGTATTGTGTTGTATTGTATGTGTTGATTTGTGTTGTGTTGTATTGTGTTGTATTGTATTGTGTTGTATTGTATTGTGTTGTATTGTTTTGTGTCTGTATTGTGTTGTATTGTATTGTGTTGTGTTGTATTGTGTTGTATTGTATTGTGTTGTGTTGTATTGTATTGTATTGTATTGTGTTGTCTTGTATTGTGTTGTCTTGTATTGTGTTGTGTTGTATTGTTTTTGTGTTGTATTGTATTGTGTTGTATTGTGTTGTTTTGTGTTGTATTGTATTGTGTTGTATTGTATTGTTTTGTGTTGTGTTGTATTGTGTTGTAATGTATTGTGTTGTATTGTGTTGTGTTGTATTGTTTTGTGTTGTATTGTATTGTGTTGTGTTGTATTGTTTTGTGTTGTATTGTATTGTGTTGTATTGTGTTGTTTTGTGTTGTATTGTATTGTGTTGTATTGTATTGTTTTGTGTTGTGTTGTATTGTGTTGTAATGTATTGTGTTGTATTGTTTTGTGTTGTATTGTATTGTGTTGTGTTGTATTGTTTTGTGTTGTATTGCATTGTGTTGTGTTGTATTGATTTGTGTTGTGTTGTATTGTGTTGTATTGTATTGTGTTGTATTGTTTTGTGTTGTATTGTATTGTGTTGTATTGTATTGTGTTGTGTTGTATTGTTTTGTGTTGTATTGCATTGTGTTGTATTGTGTTGTACTGTATTGTGTTGTGTTGTATTGTGTTGTATTGTATTGTGTTGTGTTGTATTGTGTTGTGTTGTATTGTTTTGTGTTGTGTTGTATTGTTTTGTTTTGTATTGTATTGTGTTGTATTGTATTGTATTGTTTTGTGTTGTGTTGTATTGTGTTGTATTGTATTGTGTTGTATTGTATTGTGTTGTGTTGTATTGTGTTGTATTGTATTGTGTTGTGTTGTATTGTATTGTGTTGTATTGTATTGTGTTGTGTTGTATTGTGTTGTATTGTATTGTGTTGTGTTGTATTGTTTTGTGTTGTATTGTATTGTGTTGTATTGTATTGTTTTGTGTTGTGTTGTGTTGTATTGTATTGTATTGTGTTGTATTGTGTTGTTTTGTGTTGTATTGTATTGTGTTGTATTGTATTGTTTTGTGTTGTGTTGTATTGTATTGTATTGTGTTGTATTGTATTGTGTTGTGTTGTGTTGTATTGTATTGTATTGTGTTGTATTGTATTGTGTTGTGTTGTATTGTATTGTGTTGTATTGTGTTGTATTGTATTGTGTTGTGTTGTATTGTGTTGTATTGTATTGTATTGTATTGTATTGTGTTGTATTGTATTGTGTTGTGTTGTATTGTGTTGTATTGTATTGTGTTGTATTGTATTGTGTTGTATTGTATTGTTTTGTGTTGTGTTGTGTTGTATTGTATTGTATTGTGTTGTATTGTATTGTTTTGTGTTGTGTTGTATTGTATTGTATTGTGTTGTATTGTATTGTGTTGTGTTGTATTGTATTGTGTTGTATTGTGTTGTATTGTATTGTGTTGTGTTGTATTGTGTTGTGTTGTATTGTGTTGTATTGTATTGTGTTGTATTGTATTGTGTTGTATTGTATTGTGTTGTAATGTATTGTATTGTGTTGTGTTGTATTGTGTTGTGTTGTATTGTTTTGTGTTGTATTGTATTGTGTTGTATTGTATTGATTTGTGTTGTGTTGTATTGTGTTGTATTGTATTGTGTTGTATTGTATTGTGTTGTATTGTTTTGTGTTGTATTGTATTGTGTTGTATTGTGTTGTATTGTATTGTGTTGTTTTGTATTGTGTTGTATTGTATTGTGTTGTGTTGTATTGTTTTGTGTTGTATTGTATTGTGTTGTATTGTGTTGTTTTGTGTTGTATTGTATTGTGTTGTATTGTATTGTTTTGTGTTGTGTTGTATTGTGTTGTATTGTATTGTGTTGTATTGTATTGTGTTGTGTTGTATTGTGTTGTATTGTATTGTGTTGTGTTGTATTGTTTTGTGTTGTATTGCATTGTGTTGTATTGTGTTGTATTGTATTGTGTTGTGTTGTATTGTGTTGTATTGTATTGTGTTGTGTTGTATTGTTTTGTGTTGTATTGTATTGTGCTGTATTGTATTGATTTGTGTTGTGTTGTATTGTGTTGTATTGTATTGTTTTGTGTTGTATTGTGTTGTATTGCATTGTGTTGTATTGTGTTGTATTGTATTGTGTTGTGTTGTATTGTGTTGTATTGTATTGTGTTGTGTTGTATTGTGTTGTATTGTATTGTGTTGTGTTGTATTGTTTTGTGTTGTATTGTATTGTGTTGTATTGTGTTGTTTTGTGTTGTATTGTATTGTGTTGTATTGTATTGTTTTGTGTTGTGTTGTATTGTGTTGTATTTTATTTTGTTGTATTGTATTGTGTTGTATTGTATTGTGTTGTATTGTATTGTGTTGTGTTGTATTGTGTTGTATTGTATTGTGTTGTGTTGTATTGTTTTGTGTTGTGTTGTATTGTTTTGTGTTGTATTGTATTGTATTGTATTGTATTGTTTTGTGTTGTGTTGTATTGTGTTGTATTGTATTGTGTTGTATTGTATTGTGTTGTATTGTATTGTGTTGTGTTGTATTGTGTTGTATTGTATTGTGTTGTGTTGTATTGTTTTGTGTTGTATTGTATTGTGTTGTATTGTGTTGTATTGTGTTGTATTGTATTGTGTTGTGTTGTATTGTTTTGTGTTGTATTGTATTGTGTTGTGTTGTGTTGTATTGTGTTGTGTTGTGTTGTATTGTTTTGTGTTGTATTGTATTGTGTTGTGTTGTGTTGTATTGTATTGTGTTGTATTGTATTGTGTTGTATTGTATTGTGTTGTATTGTATTGTGTTGTGTTGTGTTGTATTGTGTTGTATTGTATTGTGTTGTATTGTGTTGTATTGTGTTGTATTGTATTGTGTTGTGTTGTATTGTTTTGTGTTGTATTGTATTGTGTTGTATTGTGTTGTATTGTGTTGTATTGTATTGTGTTGTGTTGTATTGTTTTGTGTTGTATTGTATTGTGTTGCGTTGTGTTGTGTTGTATTGTATTGTGTTGTGTTGTATTGTTTTGTGTTGTATTGTATTGTGTTGTATTGTGTTGTATTGTGTTGTATTGTATTGTGTTGTGTTGTATTGTGTTGTATTGTATTGTGTTGTATTGTATTGTTTTGTGCTGTATTGTATTGTGTTGTGTTGTATTGTATTGTGTTGTATTGTATTGTGTTGTGTTGTATTGTTTTGTGTTGTATTGTGTTGTATTGTATTGTGTTGTATTGTATTGTGTTGTGTTGTGTTGTGTTGTGTTGTATTGTTTTGTGTTGTATTGTATTGTGTTGTGTTGTGTTGTATTGTGTTGTATTGTATTGTGTTGTGTTGTATTGTGTTGTGTTGTATTGTTTTGTGTTGTATTGTATTGTGTTGTGTTGTATTGTGTTGTATTGTATTGTGTTGTGTTGTATTGTGTTGTGTTGTATTGTGTTGTGTTGTATTGTGTTGTATTGTGTTGTGTTGTATTGTGTTGTATTGTATTGTGTTGTGTTGTATTGTGTTGTATTGTATTGTTTTGTGTTGTATTGTGTTGTGTTGTATTGTATTGTGTTGTTTTGTATTGTGTTGTGTTGTGTTGTGTTGTATTGTGTTGTATTGTGTTGTATTGTATTGTTTTGTGTTGTATTGTATTGTGTTGTATTGTATTGTGTTGTGTTGTATTGTGTTGTGTTGTATTGTTTTGTGTTGTATTGTATTGTGTTGTGTTGTGTTGTATTGTGTTGTATTGTATTGTGTTGTGTTGTATTGTGTTGTGTTGTATTGTGTTGTGTTGTATTGTGTTGTGTTGTGTTGTATTGTGTTGTGTTGTATTGTGTTGTATTGTATTGTATTGTGTTGTGTTGTATTGTGTTGTGTTGTATTGTGTTGTGTTATATTGTTTTGTGTTGTATTGTATTGTGTTGTGTTGTATTGTGTTGTATTGTTTTGTGTTGTATTGTATTGTGTTGTGTTGTATTGTGTTGTATTGTATTGTGTTGTGTTGTATTGTGTTGTGTTGTATTGTGTTGTATTGTATTGTGTTGTATTGTATTGTGTTGTGTTGTATTGTGTTGTGTTGTGTTGTATTGTGTTGTATTGTATTGTGTTGTGTTGTATTGTGTTGTATTGTATTGTATTGTGTTGTATTGTATTGTGTTGTGTTGTATTGTGTTGTGTTGTATTGTGTTGTGTTGTATTGTTTTGTGTTGTATTTTATTGTGTTGTGTTGTATTGTGTTGTATTGTATTGTGTTGTGTTGTATTGTGTTGTATTGTATTGTATTGTGTTGTATTGTATTGTGTTGTGTTGTATTGTGTTGTGTTGTATTGTGTTGTGTTGTATTGTGTTGTATTGTATTGTGTTGTGTTGTATTGTGTTGTATTGTATTGTTTTGTGTTGTATTGTGTTGTGTTGTATTGTTTTGTGTTGTGTTGTATTGTTTTGTGTTGTATTGTATTGTGTTGTATTGTGTTGTATTGTATTGTGTTGTGTTGTATTGTGTTGTGTTGTATTGTGTTGTGTTGTATTGTTTTGTTTTGTATTGTATTGTGTTGTGTTGTATTGTATTGTGTTGTATTGTATTGTATTGTATTGTGTTGTGTTGTATTGTTTTGTGTTGTATTGTATTGTGTTGTATTGTATTGTGTTGTGTTGTATTGTGTTGTGTTGTATTGTGTTGTGTTGTATTGTTTTGTGTTGTATTGTATTGTGTTGTGTTGTGTTGTATTGTGTTGTATTGTATTGTGTTGTGTTGTATTGTGTTGTGTTGTATTGTTTTGTGTTGTATTGTATTGTGTTGTGTTGTGTTGTATTGTGTTGTATTGTATTGTGTTGTGTTGTATTGTGTTGTGTTATATTGTGTTGTGTTGTATTGTGTTGTATTGTGTTGTGTTGTATTGTATTGTGTTGTGTTGTATTGTTTTGTATTGTATTGTTTTGTGTTGTATTGTATTGTGTTGTATTGTATTGTGTTGTGTTGTATTGTGTTGTGTTGTGTTGTGTTGTATTGTGTTGTATTGTGTTGTATTGTATTGTTTTGTGTTGTATTGTATTGTGTTGTATTGTATTGTGTTGTGTTGTATTGTGTTGTGTTGTATTGTGTTGTGTTGTATTGTTTTGTGTTGTATTGTATTGTGTTGTGTTGTGTTGTATTGTGTTGTATTGTATTGTGTTGTGTTGTATTGTGTTGTGTTGTATTGTGTTGTGTTGTATTGTGTTGTATTGTATTGTGTTGTGTTGTATTGTGTTGTGTTGTATTGTGTTGTATTGTATTGTGTTGTATTGTATTGTGTTGTGTTGTATTGTGTTGTGTTGTATTGTGTTGTGTTGTATTGTTTTGTGTTGTATTGTATTGTGTTGTGTTGTATTGTGTTGTATTGTATTGTGTTGTGTTGTATTGTGTTGTGTTGTATTGTTTTGTGTTGTATTGTATTGTGTTGTGTTGTGTTGTATTGTGTTGTATTGTATTGTGTTGTGTTGTATTGTGTTGTGTTATATTGTGTTGTGTTGTATTGTGTTGTATTGTGTTGTGTTGTATTGTGTTGTATTGTATTGTGTTGTGTTGTATTGTGTTGTATTGTATTGTTTTGTGTTGTATTGTATTGTGTTGTATTGTATTGTGTTGTGTTGTATTGTGTTGTGTTGTGTTGTGTTGTATTGTGTTGTATTGTGTTGTATTGTATTATTTTGTGTTGTATTGTATTGTGTTGTATTGTATTGTGTTGTGTTGTATTGTGTTGTGTTGTATTGTGTTGTGTTGTATTGTTTTGTGTTGTATTGTATTGTGTTGTGTTGTATTGTTTTGTGTTGTATTGTGTTGTATTGTATTGTGTTGTATTGTATTGTGTTGTGTTGTGTTGTGTTGTGTTGTATTGTTTTGTGTTGTATTGTATTGTGTTGTGTTGTGTTGTATTGTGTTGTATTGTATTGTGTTGTGTTGTATTGTGTTGTGTTGTATTGTTTTGTGTTGTATTGTATTGTGTTGTGTTGTATTGTGTTGTATTGTATTGTGTTGTGTTGTATTGTGTTGTGTTGTATTGTGTTGTGTTGTATTGTGTTGTATTGTGTTGTGTTGTATTGTGTTGTATTGTATTGTGTTGTGTTGTATTGTGTTGTATTGTATTGTTTTGTGTTGTATTGTATTGTGTTGTATTGTATTGTGTTGTTTTGTATTGTGTTGTGTTGTGTTGTGTTGTATTGTGTTGTATTGTGTTGTATTGTATTGTTTTGTGTTGTATTGTATTGTGTTGTATTGTATTGTGTTGTGTTGTATTGTGTTGTGTTGTATTGTTTTGTGTTGTATTGTATTGTGTTGTGTTGTGTTGTATTGTGTTGTATTGTATTGTGTTGTGTTGTATTGTGTTGTGTTGTATTGTGTTGTGTTGTATTGTGTTGTGTTGTGTTGTATTGTGTTGTGTTGTATTGTGTTGTATTGTATTGTATTGTGTTGTGTTGTATTGTGTTGTGTTGTATTGTGTTGTGTTATATTGTTTTGTGTTGTATTGTATTGTGTTGTGTTGTATTGTGTTGTATTGTTTTGTGTTGTATTGTATTGTGTTGTGTTGTATTGTGTTGTATTGTATTGTGTTGTGTTGTATTGTGTTGTGTTGTATTGTGTTGTATTGTATTGTGTTGTATTGTATTGTGTTGTGTTGTATTGTGTTGTGTTGTGTTGTATTGTGTTGTATTGTATTGTGTTGTGTTGTATTGTGTTGTATTGTATTGTATTGTGTTGTATTGTATTGTGTTGTGTTGTATTGTGTTGTGTTGTATTGTGTTGTGTTGTATTGTTTTGTGTTGTATTTTATTGTGTTGTGTTGTATTGTGTTGTATTGTATTGTGTTGTGTTGTATTGTGTTGTATTGTATTGTATTGTGTTGTATTGTATTGTGTTGTGTTGTATTGTGTTGTGTTGTATTGTGTTGTGTTGTATTGTGTTGTATTGTATTGTGTTGTGTTGTATTGTGTTGTATTGTATTGTTTTGTGTTGTATTGTGTTGTGTTGTATTGTTTTGTGTTGTGTTGTATTGTTTTGTGTTGTATTGTATTGTGTTGTATTGTGTTGTATTGTATTGTGTTGTGTTGTATTGTGTTGTGTTGTATTGTGTTGTGTTGTATTGTTTTGTTTTGTATTGTATTGTGTTGTGTTGTATTGTATTGTGTTGTATTGTATTGTATTGTATTGTGTTGTGTTGTATTGTTTTGTGTTGTATTGTATTGTGTTGTATTGTATTGTGTTGTGTTGTATTGTGTTGTGTTGTATTGTTTTGTGTTGTATTGTATTGTGTTGTGTTGTGTTGTATTGTGTTGTATTGTATTGTGTTGTGTTGTATTGTGTTGTGTTGTATTGTTTTGTGTTGTATTGTATTGTGTTGTGTTGTGTTGTATTGTGTTGTATTGTATTGTGTTGTGTTGTATTGTGTTGTGTTATATTGTGTTGTGTTGTATTGTGTTGTATTGTGTTGTGTTGTATTGTATTGTGTTGTGTTGTATTGTTTTGTATTGTATTGTTTTGTGTTGTATTGTATTGTGTTGTATTGTATTGTGTTGTGTTGTATTGTGTTGTGTTGTGTTGTGTTGTATTGTGTTGTATTGTGTTGTATTGTATTGTTTTGTGTTGTATTGTATTGTGTTGTATTGTATTGTGTTGTGTTGTATTGTGTTGTGTTGTATTGTGTTGTGTTGTATTGTTTTGTGTTGTATTGTATTGTGTTGTGTTGTGTTGTGTTGTATTGTGTTGTATTGTATTGTGTTGTGTTGTATTGTGTTGTGTTGTATTGTGTTGTATTGTATTGTATTGTGTTGTGTTGTATTGTGTTGTGTTGTATTGTGTTGTGTTGTATTGTTTTGTGTTGTATTGTATTGTGTTGTGTTGTGTTGTATTGTGTTGTATTGTTTTGTGTTGTATTGTATTGTGTTGTGTTGTATTGTGTTTTGTTGTATTGTGTTGTATTGTATTGTGTTGTGTTGTATTGTGTTGTATTGTATTGTATTGTGTTGTATTGTATTGTGTTGTGTTGTATTGTATTGTATTGTATTGTGTTGTATTGTATTGTGTTGTATTGTATTGTGTTGTGTTGTATTGTGTTGTATTGTATTGTGTTGTGTTGTATTGTATTGTGTTGTGTTGTATTGTGTTGTATTGTATTGTGTTGTGTTGTATTGTGTTGTATTGTATTGTGTTGTGTTGTATTGTGTTGTGTTGTATTGTGTTGTATTGTATTGTGTTGTATTGTATTGTGTTGTGTTGTATTGTGTTGTATTGTATTGTGTTGTATTGTATTGTGTTGTATTGTATTGTGTTGTGTTGTATTGTATTGTGTTGTGTTGTATTGTGTTGTAATGTATTGTGTTGTGTTGTATTGTGTTGTATTGTATTGTGTTGTGTTGTATTGTGTTGTGTTGTATTGTGTTGTATTGTATTGTGTTGTATTGTATTGTGTTGTGTTGTATTGTGTTGTATTGTGTTGTGTTGTATTGTGTTGTGTTGTATTGTTTTGTGTTGTATTGTATTGTGTTGTGTTGTATTGTGTTGTATTGTATTGTGTTGTGTTGTATTGTGTTGTGTTGTATTGTTTTGTGTTGTATTGTATTGTGTTGTGTTGTGTTGTATTGTGTTGTATTGTATTGTGTTGTGTTGTATTGTGTTGTGTTATATTGTGTTGTGTTGTATTGTGTTGTATTGTGTTGTGTTGTATTGTGTTGTATTGTATTGTGTTGTGTTGTATTGTGTTGTATTGTATTGTTTTGTGTTGTATTGTATTGTGTTGTATTGTATTGTGTTGTGTTGTATTGTGTTGTGTTGTGTTGTGTTGTATTGTGTTGTATTGTGTTGTATTGTATTATTTTGTGTTGTATTGTATTGTGTTGTATTGTATTGTGTTGTGTTGTATTGTGTTGTGTTGTATTGTGTTGTGTTGTATTGTTTTGTGTTGTATTGTATTGTGTTGTGTTGTGTTGTATTGTGTTGTATTGTATTGTGTTGTGTTGTATTGTGTTGTGTTGTATTGTGTTGTGTTGTATTGTGTTGTATTGTATTGTATTGTGTTGTGTTGTATTGTGTTGTGTTGTATTGTGTTGTGTTGTATTGTTTTGTGTTGTATTGTATTGTGTTGTGTTGTGTTGTATTGTGTTGTATTGTTTTGTGTTGTATTGTATTGTGTTGTGTTGTGTTGTATTGTGTTGTATTGTGTTGTATTGTATTGTGTTGTGTTGTATTGTGTTGTATTGTATTGTATTGTGTTGTGTTGTGTTGTATTGTGTTGTATTGTTTTGTGTTGTATTGTATTGTGTTGTGTTGTATTGTGTTGTATTGTATTGTGTTGTATTGTATTGTGTTGTGTTGTATTGTGTTGTATTGTATTGTATTGTGTTGTATTGTATTGTGTTGTGTTGTATTGTATTGTATTGTATTGTGTTGTATTGTATTGTGTTGTATTGTATTGTGTTGTGTTGTATTGTGTTGTATTGTATTGTGTTGTGTTGTATTGTATTGTGTTGTGTTGTATTGTGTTGTATTGTATTGTGTTGTGTTGTATTGTGTTGTATTGTGTTGTGTTGTATTGTGTTGTGTTGTATTGTGTTGTGTTGTATTGTATTGTATTGTGTTGTGTTGTATTGTGTTGTATTGTATTGTGTTGTGTTGTATTGTTTTGTGTTGTATTGTATTGTGTTGTGTTGTGTTGTATTGTGTTGTATTGTGTTGTGTTGTGTTGTATTGTATTGTGTTGTGTTGTATTGTGTTGTATTGTGTTGTGTTGTATTGTGTTGTGTTGTATTGTGTTGTGTTGTATTGTGTTGTGTTGTATTGTATTGTATTGTGTTGTGTTGTATTGTGTTGTGTTGTATTGTGTTGTGTTGTATTGTTTTGTGTTGTATTGTATTGTGTTGTGTTGTGTTGTATTGTGTTGTATTGTTTTGTGTTGTATTGTATTGTGTTGTGTTGTGTTGTATTGTATTGTGTTGTATTGTATTGTGTTGTATTGTATTGTGTTGTATTGTATTGTGTTGTATTGTATTGTGTTGTGTTGTGTTGTATTGTGTTGTATTGTATTGTGTTGTATTGTGTTGTATTGTGTTGTATTGTATTGTGTTGTGTTGTATTGTTTTGTGTTGTATTGTATTGTGTTGTATTGTGTTGTATTGTATTGTGTTGTGTTGTATTGTTTTGTGTTGTATTGTATTGTGTTGTGTTGTGTTGTGTTGTATTGTATTGTGTTGTGTTGTATTGTTTTGTGTTGTATTGTATTGTGTTGTATTGTGTTGTATTGTGTTGTATTGTATTGTGTTGTGTTGTATTGTGTTGTATTGTATTGTGTTGTATTGTATTGTTTTGTGTTGTATTGTATTGTGTTGTGTTGTATTGTATTGTGTTGTATTGTATTGTGTTGTGTTGTATTGTTTTGTGTTGTATTGTGTTGTATTGTATTGTGTTGTATTGTATTGTGTTGTATTGTATTGTGTTGTGTTGTATTGTGTTGTGTTGTATTGTTTTGTGTTGTATTGTATTGTGTTGTGTTGTGTTGTATTGTATTGTTCTGTGTTGTATTGTGTTGTGTTGTATTGTTTTGTGTTGTATTGTATTGTGTTGTGTTGTGTTGTATTGTTTTGTATTGTATTGTGTTGTGTTGTATTGTGTTGTGTTGTATTGTGTTGTGTTGTATTGTGTTGTATTGTGTTGTGTTGTATTGTGTTGTATTGTATTGTTTTGTGTTGTATTGTATTGTGTTGTATTGTATTGTGTTGTGTTGTATTGTGTTGTGTTGTGTTGTATTGTGTTGTATTGTATTGTGTTGTGTTGTATTGTGTTGTGTTGTATTGTATTGTGTTGTGTTGTATTGTGTTGTGTTGTATTGTGTTGTATTGTATTGTGTTGTATTGTATTGTGTTGTGTTGTATTGTGTTGTGTTGTATTGTGTTGTATTGTATTGTGTTGTGTTGTATTGTGTTGTATTGTATTGTATTGTGTTGTATTGTATTGTGTTGTGTTGTATTGTGTTGTGTTGTATTGTGTTGTGTTGTATTGTTTTGTGTTGTATTTTATTGTGTTGTATTGTATTGTGTTGTGTTGTATTGTGTTGTATTGTATTGTGTTGTGTTGTATTGTGTTGTATTGTATTGTGTTGTGTTGTATTGTGTTGTGTTGTATTGTGTTGTATTGTATTGTGTTGTGTTGTATTGTGTTGTGTTGTATTGTGTTGTATTGTATTGTGTTGTATTGTATTGTGTTGTGTTGTATTGTGTTGTATTGTATTGTATTGTGTTGTATTGTGTTGTGTTGTATTGTGTTGTGTTGTATTGTGTTGTGTTGTATTGTGTTGTGTTGTATTGTGTTGTATTGTATTGTGTTGTATTGTATTGTATTGTGTTGTATTGTGTTGTGTTGTATTGTATTGTGTTGTATTGTATTGTGTTGTGTTGTATTGTGTTGTGTTGTATTGTTTTGTGTTGTATTGTATTGTGTTTTGTTGTGTTGTATTGTGTTGTGTTGTGTTGTATTGTTTTGTGTTGTATTGTATTGTGTTGTGTTGTGTTGTGTTGTATTGTATTGTGTTGTATTGTATTGTGTTGTATTGTATTGTGTTGTATTGTATTGTGTTGTGTTGTGTTGTATTGTGTTGTATTGTATTGTGTTGTATTGTGTTGTATTGTGTTGTATTGTGTTGTATTGTATTGTGTTGTGTTGTATTGTTTTGTGTTGTATTGTATTGTGTTGTATTGTGTTGTATTGTGTTGTATTGTATTGTGTTGTGTTGTATTGTTTTGTGTTGTATTGTATTGTGTTGTGTTGTGTTGTGTTGTATTGTATTGTGTTGTGTTGTATTGTTTTGTGTTGTATTGTATTGTGTTGTATTGTGTTGTATTGTGTTGTATTGTATTGTGTTGTGTTGTATTGTGTTGTATTGTATTGTGTTGTATTGTATTGTTTTGTGTTGTATTGTATTGTGTTGTGTTGTATTGTATTGTGTTGTATTGTATTGTGTTGTGTTGTATTGTTTTGTGTTGTATTGTGTTGTATTGTATTGTGTTGTATTGTATTGTGTTGTGTTGTATTGTGTTGTGTTGTATTGTTTTGTGTTGTATTGTATTGTGTTGTGTTGTGTTGTATTGTGTTGTATTGTATTGTGTTGTGTTGTATTGTGTTGTGTTGTATTGTTTTGTGTTGTATTGTATTGTGTTGTGTTGTGTTGTATTGTGTTGTATTGTATTGTGTTGTGTTGTATTGTGTTGTGTTGTATTGTGTTGTGTTGTATTGTGTTGTATTGTGTTGTGTTGTATTGTGTTGTATTGTATTGTTTTGTGTTGTATTGTATTGTGTTGTATTGTATTGTGTTGTGTTGTATTGTGTTGTGTTGTGTTGTGTTGTATTGTGTTGTATTGTGTTGTATTGTATTGTTTTGTGTTGTATTGTATTGTGTTGTATTGTATTGTGTTGTGTTGTATTGTGTTGTGTTGTATTGTTTTGTGTTGTATTGTATTGTGTTGTGTTGTGTTGTATTGTGTTGTATTGTATTGTGTTGTGTTGTATTGTGTTGTGTTGTATTGTATTGTGTTGTGTTGTATTGTGTTGTGTTGTATTGTGTTGTATTGTATTGTGTTGTATTGTATTGTGTTGTGTTGTATTGTGTTGTGTTGTATTGTGTTGTATTGTATTGTGTTGTGTTGTATTGTGTTGTATTGTATTGTATTGTGTTGTATTGTATTGTGTTGTGTTGTATTGTGTTGTGTTGTATTGTTTTGTGTTGTATTTTATTGTGTTGTGTTGTATTGTGTTGTATTGTATTGTGTTGTGTTGTATTGTGTTGTATTGTATTGTATTGTGTTGTATTGTATTGTGTTGTGTTGTATTGTGTTGTGTTGTATTGTGTTGTGTTGTATTGTGTTGTATTGTATTGTTTTGTGTTGTATTGTATTCTGTTGTATTGTATTGTGTTGTGTTGTATTGTGTTGTATTGTGTTGTGTTGTGTTGTATTGTGTTGTGTTGTATTGTGTTGTATTGTATTGTATTGTGTTGTGTTGTATTGTGTTGTGTTGTATTGTGTTGTGTTGTATTGTTTTGTGTTGTATTGTATTGTGTTGTGTTGTATTGTGTTGTATTGTTTTGTGTTGTATTGTATTGTGTTGTGTTGTATTGTGTTGTATTGTATTGTGTTGTGTTGTATTGTGTTGTGTTGTATTGTGTTGTATTGTATTGTGTTGTATTGTATTGTGTTGTGTTGTATTGTGTTGTGTTGTATTGTGTTGTATTGTATTGTGTTGTGTTGTATTGTGTTGTATTGTATTGTATTGTGTTGTATTGTATTGTGTTGTGTTGTATTGTATTGTGTTGTGTTGTATTGTGTTGTGTTGTATTGTGTTGTATTGTATTGTGTTGTATTGTGTTGTATTGTATTGTGTTGTATTGTTTTGTGTTGTATTGTATTGTGTTGTGTTGTATTGTGTTGTATTGTATTGTGTTGTGTTGTATTGTGTTGTGTTGTATTGTGTTGTATTGTATTGTGTTGTATTGTGTTGTGTTGTATTGTGTTGTATTGTATTGTGTTGTGTTGTATTGTGTTGTATTGTATTGTATTGTGTTGTATTGTATTGTGTTGTGTTGTATTGTGTTGTGTTGTATTGTGTTGTGTTGTATTGTTTTGTGTTGTATTTTATTGTGTTGTGTTGTATTGTGTTGTATTGTATTGTGTTGTGTTGTATTGTGTTGTATTGTATTGTATTGTATTGTATTGTGTTGTATTGTATTGTGTTGTGTTGTATTGTGTTGTGTTGTATTTTGTTGTGTTGTATTGTGTTGTATTGTATTGTATTGTGTTGTGTTGTATTGTGTTGTATTGTATTGTTTTGTGTTGTATTGTATTGTGTTGTATTGTATTGTGTTGTGTTTTATTGTGTTGTGTTGTATTGTTTTGTGTTGTGTTGTATTGTTTTGTGTTGTATTGTATTGTGTTGTATTGTGTTGTATTGTATTGTGTTGTGTTGTATTGTGTTGTGTTGTATTGTGTTGTGTTGTATTGTTTTGTTTTGTATTGTATTGTGTTGTGTTGTATTGTATTGTGTTGTATTGTATTGTATTGTATTGTGTTGTGTTGTATTGTTTTGTGTTGTATTGTATTGTGTTGTATTGTATTGTGTTGTGTTGTATTGTGTTGTGTTGTATTGTTTTGTGTTGTATTGTATTGTGTTGTGTTGTGTTGTATTGTGTTGTATTGTATTGTGTTGTGTTGTATTGTGTTGTGTTGTATTGTTTTGTGTTGTATTGTATTGTGTTGTGTTGTGTTGTATTGTGTTGTATTGTATTGTGTTGTGTTGTATTGTGTTGTGTTATATTGTGTTGTGTTGTATTGTGTTGTATTGTGTTGTGTTGTATTGTGTTGTATTGTATTGTGTTGTGTTGTATTGTGTTGTATTGTATTGTTTTGTGTTGTATTGTATTGTGTTGTATTGTATTGTGTTGTGTTGTATTGTGTTGTGTTGTGTTGTATTGTGTTGTATTGTGTTGTATTGTATTGTTTTGTGTTGTATTGTATTGTGTTGTATTGTATTGTGTTGTGTTGTATTGTGTTGTGTTGTATTGTGTTGTGTTGTAATGTTTTGTGTTGTATTGTATTGTGTTGTGTTGTGTTGTATTGTGTTGT
>CM035783.1:55590452-55597952 GCA_020466265.1 Siphamia tubifer
GTGTTACAGTGGTTAACAGGGTGGTGCAGTGGTTAACAGGGTGGTGCAGTGGTTAACAGGGTGGTGCAGTGGTTAACAGGGTGGTGCAGTACTTAACAGGGTGGTGCAGTGGTTAACAGGGTGATGCAGTAGTTAACAGGGTGGTGCAGTAGTTAACAGGGTGGTGCAGTAGTTAACAGGGTGGTGCAGTAGTTAACACTGATGCCTCATAACAAGAAGGTTGTTGGTTCTATTCCCACACCAGACCTTTCTGTGTGGAGTTTACATGTTCTCCTTGTGTTTGCGTGGGTTTTCTCCAGGTACTCTGGCTCCTCCCACCATCCAAACACTTGCACTGATAGGTTAACTGGTTAACCGGTTAACGAGTTAACCGGTTAACTAGTTAACTGGTTAATCTAAATCACCCATAGGTGTGAATGTTTGTCTATATATGTTCAATCCTGAGATGAACTGCAGACTCATACAGGGTGACCTCTGGCCCCGCCTTCACCTGCTGGAGCTGGATTAGACCCCCTGTGACCCCAGTGACCCCAGTGACCCCAGTGAGGATAAAGTGGGTTCAGATGATGAGTGAGTGTAATTTGGTTCCAAAAAAACAAATCACAGTAAAAAACAACAGTATTTTTTTGTGAATATTGAAACTAAACCATCCTTTAAGAACGTATCATCAGTGGTTAAAGGGTTAAACCCTGTCTGCAGGGTGCCCCCCCCCCCCCCTCACCTCCATCTCTGACTCAGCGGTCTTCTGTAACCAGACCCTCCAGCAGCTTAACTCATGACCTCATCGTTCTGATCCTCCAGTAGCAGAGGGGGGTGGGGGGGGGGGGTTACCCCTGGATGGTCCCCACGCCCACTGGCTGTAGTAGAACACAGATTGAAGTACACCACAATACTTTAATATTAGTATTTTTAGTAGTACTTTATTTAGCCACAGTGGCAGTGACGGCTCCAGTAAAGTGTCGTTGACCACAATATTTAGTCCAAATTTTCATTGACAAAAGTAACACTACAGATAGACAGGCCGTCTCCACCAATGACACGCCGGCTAAGGACACGCCCATAGCATCTTGAGTGTCAGTGGAGTCTGTCGCCATGGTTACCTGTAGGTATTTTAATATCCAGCAGGTGTCAGTGTTCAGTGACACAGTGTCTGTCAGGACAGTTTCCGTGATGACTGTTGGCCCAAGAGGTCATAGGTCAGAATGGACCCAGTTAAATCCAGACTAACTGATCACTGCTGAGTGTTCACACCTGAACACAAAAAGATAAAGGTTTTGGAAAAAAGGACAAAGTCACTGAAATAATATGATGTGTTATGAGGGAAGTACCCCAAAATAAGGTTAGAATGGATTGTCCTGGGTGGGTGGAGCCCTGTGTTTTAAAAGGGGGTGAAACCCACATGACGCGCTGTTGTCTGGAGATGATCTGGAAGGTTCTAGAGCTGAGGATGAGCTGCTATTATCTAGTTTTCTTTCTGTGTATACTGGAAATGAGTAACTACTGATGTGATTATATATATATATATATATATATATATATATATATATATATATATATATATATATATATATACACACACACAGTGGTACTGACCACAGACTCAGGAACAAAAAACCTTTACCTCAATTTTTTGTCTCTGAATACGAAAGAAAATTCTATTTACAAAACGAAAACAAACCCCCAAGACACAAATACAGTACAGTACGTATCATTCCATTGGCTGTGAGGGAGCTACCCATGATGCTTTTGGTGACCTTTGACCCTCATTCATCGCAGAGTTACTGTTTAGTGAGTTTTTCCCAGTGTGTTCTTTTAAAGGAGTCACTCCACTAAAACCACTTTTGTCCTTTTGGAATCTGATGGCTCACCCAGCGTTACCGTGGTGATGGCTCACCCAGCGTTACCATGGTGATGGCTCACCCAGTGTTACCATGGTGATGGTTCACCCAGTGTTACCATGGTGATGGCTCATCCAGCATTACCATGATGATGGCTCACCCAGAGTTACCATGGTGATGGCTCACCCAGAGTTACCGTGGTGATGGCTCACCCAGTGTTACCGTGGTGATGGCTCACCCAGTGTTACCATGGTGATGGCTCACCCAGTGTTACCATGGTGATGGCTCACCCAGCGTTACCGTGGTGATGGCTCACCCAGCGTTACCGTGGTGATGGCTCACCCAGTGTTACCATGGTGATGGTTCACCCAGTGTTACCATGGTGATGGCTCATCCAGCATTACCATGATGATGGCTCACCCAGAGTTACCATGGTGATGGCTCACCCAGTGTTACCGTGGTGATGGCTCACCCAGTGTTACCGTGGTGATGGCTCACCCAGTGTTACCATGGTGATGGCTCACCCAGTGTTACCATGGTGATGGCTCACCCAGCGTTACCATGGTGATGGCTCACCCAGTGTTACCATGGTGATGGCTCATCCAGCGTTACCATGGTGATGGCTCATCCAGCGTTACCATGGTGATGGCTCACCCAGCGTTACCATGGTGATGGCTCACCCAGTGTTACCATGGTGATGGTTCACCCAGTGTTACCATGGTGATGGCTCACCCAGTGTTACCGTGGTGATGGCTCACCCAGTGTTACCGTGGTGATGGCTCATCCAGTGTTACCGTGGTGATGGCTCATCCAGCGTTACCATGGTGATGGCTCACCCAGACTTACCAACACATGCTCCTTTAACAGTGGTTCATCACCTCCACTGGCTGCATACTGCATTCACACTAAACAACAACAGGAACCAGGGACCCAGAAAAAGACGGTCCATCTGACGACAGATGGACTTTAGTGTCACTCACGTGGGGTTAAGCCCCTCCCCCATTTCAGCCAATCTGCAGTAGCATTAGCATTAGCATCTACTAGAGCAGACGGCGCCACAGTAGCTGCTGCACAAACTGTAAAAAACTGTTGGATCAAACTGGTTCATGTGTCTCTGTGGAAATAAAGACTGTTTTTTTTACTGCATGTTTTCAAAACAAGTGACGTCACCAAACCTAGCTGGATGTTACTCTGGGATGGTAAACACACACAGAGCCAGAGGGGTCATGGTCACACTAAAGGTCAAGAGCTAAAACACATCAGTGGTAATATCTCAGTTTTTTTCATTCTGATCTTTGACCCCTAACCCTAACCTTCAGACATCAGATGGGTCAACACCTATAACCCTAACCTTTGACCCCTAACCTTCAGACATCAGATGGGTCAACACCTATAACCCTAACCTTTGACCCCTAACCTTCAGACATCAGATGGGTCAACACCTATAACCCTAACCTTTGACCCCTAACCTTCAGATATCAGATGGGTCAACACCTATGGCTCCATCACGTCACATGTTGACGTCATATGAAGCCTTGGTGCAGGTCTACTGTCTGTGACTGACTTGTTTCATTTTGGTTTTGGAAACAAATAATGTTTGTTTGTTTTATTTTTGGTTTTATTTAAAAAAAAACAAATGAATAAATGAACATGTATTATTGTTAATACAGACCAGAGGCTCTTCCTTTAGGTACGTGTCGAAGAGGGTCATAAAAATACTTCACATAAGTTCAGAGAGTCTGTGATACTATTAGAAGAGTGAGTGTTGTGAATCTGCCAAAGCTGGGGGGGGGGGGGGGGGGGGGGGGGGCAGAGGGGGGGAGAAGGAGGGACGGACAAAGAAAGGGAGGGGGGAGGAGGAGAAGGTGCAAAGTAACTTATTCAAACTCAGCGTCAGTCGTCACATGGACGAGCTTTGAAAAACATTTAGAACTGAACAAACCTGTGAGGGTTTGATTATTGATTATTGATTTTTGATTTATTTTTTTGTTTTTCATTTTGACTCTTGGCTGTTTTTTTTCTCTGGATCCAAAGCAGGTTTTTGGGTTTGAACTCTGGAGATGCAGAAGAACAAAAAGAAGCAGAAGCAGAGAGTCCAGAGGAGGAAAAGGAAGACTTTGATTAAACCATCTGAACAGTGAGTGAACGTCTGCTTTAACAAATAAAGTCAGCATTAAAATAAATATAAATAAAATAAAATGAACTAAAGTCAGCATTAAAATAAATGAATAAATAAATGAAATAAAATAAATATAAATGAAATAAAATAAAATGAACAGATTTGAAACATTTCAACTAGGATTCAAAACTCTTGTCAATTCAAACATATTAATTCAATTATTATTAGTTGAATTATTTTGGATTTACTTCAGATTTATCACATGTTGAATACATTTAAATACATACAAAACTGTCCAATATTTATGTGTAAAATACTCACTTAAATATACCAAAAATCTGCCCAAAAACATGTAGACTTTAGATGATCTGAATTCATTCATATTCCTAAATATCTGTATGATATTGATTTATATGTTGTTGACATTGTATTGTTTACGTGGATTTTAATGTGTTTTAAGGGTATTTTTAGTGTATTTTCAGAGTATTTTTTGGATTCTGCAGTAAATGGAGAATAGATTTCAAAGTGATCCAGGATCTGTTGTGGATCACCACCATCTTTGTGACACTAACAACACACCCTGAAAATGTTGTTAAAATCCATTTAGAACTTTTTACGTAATTCTTCTGAAAGACAAACGGACTAATACGTCCTTGGTGGAGGTTAAAAAAAAAAGAGGATTTAATACTTTTACAACTAAAGAGGAGTTACCGTTCATTTCATCACAACTTGTTCAAAGGTGGAAAGTAATTAAGTAAAAGTACTTTGTTTGTTAGTAGTTTCTAAGTATCTGCACTTTTCTTGAGTATTTATTTTCTGGAAAGTTTTTACTTTTACTGCCTACATTTATATAAATATATGTACTTTATACTCTTTACATTTATATAAATATATGTACTTTATACTCTTTACATTTATAGAAATATATGTACTTTATACTCTTTACATTTATAGAAATATTTGTACTTTATACTCTTTACATTTATATAAATATATGTACTTTATACTCTTTACATTTATATAAATATCTGTACTTTATACTCTTTACATTTATATAAATATTTGTACTTTATACTATTTACATTTATATAAATATATGTACTTTATACTCTTTACATTTATATAAATATATGTACTTTATACTCTTTACATTTATATAAATATATGTACTTTATACTCTTTACATTTATATAAATATATGTACTTTATACTCTTTACATTTATATAAATATATGTACTTTATACTCTTTACATTTATATAAATATATGTACTTTATACTCTTTACATTTATATAAATATATGTACTTTATACTATTTACATTTATATAAATATATGTACTTTATACTATTTACATTTATATAAATATATGTACTTTATACTCTTTACATTTATATAAATATATGTACTTTATACTCTTTACATTTATATAAATATTTGTACTTTATACTCTTTACATTTATATAAATATATGTACTTTATACTATTTACATTTATATAAATATATGTACTTTATACTCTTTACATTTATATAAATATATGTACTTTATACTCTTTACATTTATATAAATATTTGTACTTTATACTCTTTACATTTATATAAATATATGTACTTTATACTCTTTACATTTATATAAATATATGTACTTTATACTCTTTACATTTATATAAATATATGTACTTTATACTCTTTACATTTATATAAATATATGTACTTTATACTCGTTACATTTATATAAATATATGTACTTTATACTCTTTACATTTATATAAATATTTGTACTTTATACTCTTTACATTTATATAAATATTTGTACTTTATACTCTTTACATTTATATAAATATATGTACTTTATACTCTTTACATTTATATAAATATATGTACTTTATACTCTTTACATTTATATAAATATATGTACTTTATACTCTTTACATTTATATAAATATTTGTACTTTATACTCTTTACATTTATATAAATATATGTACTTTATACTATTTACATTTATATAAATATATGTACTTTATACTCTTTACATTTATATAAATATATGTACTTTATACTCTTTACATTTATATAAATATATGTACTTTATACTCTTTACATTTATATAAATATATGTACTTTATACTCTTTACATTTATATAAATATATGTACTTTATACTATTTACATTTATATAAATATATGTACTTTATACTCTTTACATTTATATAAATATATGTACTTTATACTCTTTACATTTATATAAATATATGTACTTTATACTCTTTACATTTATATAAATATATGTACTTTATACTCTTTACATTTATATAAATATATGTACTTTATACTCTTTACATTTATATAAATATATGTACTTTATACTATTTACATTTATATAAATATATGTACTTTATACTCTTTACATTTATATAAATATATGTACTTTATACTCTTTACATTTATATAAATATATGTACTTTATACTCTTTACATTTATATAAATATATGTACTTTATACTCTTTACATTTATATAAATATATGTACTTTATACTCTTTACATTTATATAAATATTTGTACTTTATACTCTTTACATTTATATAAATATTTGTACTTTATACTCTTTACATTTATATAAATATATGTACTTTATACTCTTTACATTTATATAAATATATGTACTTTATACTCTTTACATTTATATAAATATATGTACTTTATACTCTTTACATTTATATAAATATATGTACTTTATACTCTTTACATTTATATAAATATATGTACTTTATACTCTTTACATTTATATAAATATTTGTACTTTATACTCTTTACATTTATATAAATATTTGTACTTTATACTCTTTACATTTATATAAATATATGTACTTTATACTCTTTACATTTATATAAATATATGTACTTTATACTCTTTACATTTATATAAATATATGTACTTTATACTCTTTACATTTATATAAATATATGTACTTTATACTCTTTACATTTATATAAATATTTGTACTTTATACTCTTTACATTTATATAAATATTTGTACTTTATACTCTTTACATTTATATAAATATATGTACTTTATACTCTTTACATTTATATAAATATATGTACTTTATACTCTTTACATTTATATAAATATATGTACTTTATACTCTTTACATTTATATAAATATATGTACTTTATACTCTTTACATTTATATAAATATATGTACTTTATACTCTTTACATTTATATAAATATATGTACTTTATACTCTTTACATTTATATAAATATTTGTACTTTATACTCTTTACATTTATATAAATATATGTACTTTATACTCTTTACATTTATATAAATATATGTACTTTATACTCTTTACATTTATATAAATATATGTACTTTATACTCTTTACATTTATATAAATATATGTACTTTATACTCTTTACATTTATATAAATATTTGTACTTTATACTCTTTACATTTATATAAATATATGTACTTTATACTCTTTACATTTATATAAATATATGTACTTTATACTCTTTACATTTATATAAATA
>CM035783.1:55602952-55670452 GCA_020466265.1 Siphamia tubifer
ACTCCTGATGCGTCAGCGCTGACACGTTCTGAGTGGATGGTTTAGTTTAAAAATTCAGACAAATTCAAGTGTTTTTTTAACTGTTATTTTACTGAGAATTTTGTTCATGGAACTGATGTACAGGTGTCGAAAAGCAAGTGATTAAGAAAAAGAAAAAGCCCAAACTAAAACTACTGGAACCAAATTACAACACTAGTTATTTATTCCTTTTTTTTTTTACTTCATTTTGGGTTTTGTGGGTTTTTGTTTTTTGCCTTTTTTTCCACGTTATTTCTTATTTTGTGAATATATATTAGTTTCTGTTGATGTTGCTTTTGTTTATTTTTCTGTTTTTTTTATTTTATTATTTTTCTTTAATTGTGTTCTGTTAGTGTCTTACTTTGTTCATGTTACATATTATTTTGTTGGTTTATTATTCATTTTTGTTCATTTTACTGATCACTTTGACTGTTTTTTGTTCATTGTGTTGTTTATTTTATCTTATTTTATTTTTTACTGTGTCTCAGTCTCAGGAGTTAAAGGGTTAATCATTCTAAAATGGATCTAATAACAAGGCAGCCAATACAACGTTCTAAAATGTATCAAAGGACAAAACATCCCATAATACAAAGTTATGTTATGGTCTGCTCTAAATTAACACAAATGACAGCAGTCATTCAACAATGTTGGTATCTGTGCGTAAGTACTGCACTGTAAATAAATAAACATTTAAAACTAAAACCTACTTGTGCCCCTATTTTTTTAACTTAGGGGCACGTGTGCTCCTGGAAAAAAAAGTTAGTGTAGAGCCCTGCTCTCAGGTATTTAAATTCAGAAACTAACTCCAGCTCCTCTTCTCCCAGACACACACCAGGGTGTTCCATCTTGACCGGCTGTTTGGCAAACATCATGCAGACAGTCTTTTTAACAGTGATAAGCATGAGTTAGTGATCCGCTCCTGTACCTGGACCATCACCACTGACAGTGTTTGTGCTGCTTTTAGCAGCTGCAAAGATGACAGCGTCATCCGCATACACCTGGGTATGGAAACTGTCACAATGTCCAAAAGTCATTCATATTCAGTAGAGGGAAAATAGAATAGGTCCAAGTATGGACCCCTGAGGAACCCCTACAGTACAGTCCAGGAAAGGAGATTTGACCCCACTGACCATCACACACTGCTTCTTGTCCCGTCCATTTAAGAGCAGATTTGGAAAAAGTTAAAATAGAACAGCTTGGCCAACAACACTCTGTGGTCCACGGTGTCAAAAGACTTTGTAAGATCGAGGAAGACGGCTCCCACAAAAACATGTCTATCCAATTAACACGTGTTTTTTCAAAAAACATAATGATGGCTGTTTCTGTGGAATGCTGAGCTGGGACGCCAAACTACATGGGATGTATGGATACAGATGTTACGATGTTCAATTAATTGTTTAACCACCACCTATTTTAGAAACTACAGGAAGGAGGCTGATTGGTCTGTAGTTATTAATGTCTGTGGAGCACTTTATACTCAAAGGTGAAATAAAAATGTTAATTTAATGGTAAGGCTTAGTTTAGCAATGGATATGACTATGTGACTTCACAGAAAAAACATGGTTCGGAATACAGGAGCGTGGCGCAAATGAAAAGCAGGAGACATTGAATATGGGTTAAAGAAAAGTGTATTAAATGATGCAAATAAGGCACAAAGGTACAAAAACACAACAGTTCAAAGGGAAAACAATTAGGGGTAGTAAGTACGTACTTAGCGTACTTGGTATTGAGAAACGGCCAGAGTCCATAGCTGGAAACAGTGACAGGAAGTGTCCTTGGTGGCATCCCTTTTTTATTATAGCTCCTCCTTGTGGCTAACCCAATCAGGTGCGATAGGAGGCACAGGGATGATTGGGGGTGTGGGAAGCTAATTATGGAACATGGGTTACATCTGACCGGCTTCCAGATTTAAAGATTGGGTCGACCGTGCTCACCTTCCATACGGATGGAACCACAGAATGTTTAATAGACACATTAACCATGATGGGACAGGCTAAGGACTCCATGTTCAGTTTGAAATATTAGTGTCTGTGCCATAGTCGTCCATGGCCTTTGAGCTTCTGAGCACACGCATGATGTTAAAGACAGGACGTACAGGGTTGACGGGGCAGTAGTCACAGTCTCAACCAGTCAAAAAAAAACATTACTAGTACTGTGTTCTGTGTAGTAGAGTTTCTGATAAAACAATAGACAATTTTAATTAAGACAACCTTTAACATATGACAAATAAATTATTACCTGGGTGACAAAAATGCAGCGCAAAAAGTACCCTTCCAAATGCACCTGTTGGTACTAGTGCATCATGGGTAATGGTTTGGGTACTGTAAGGTAAACAGGAAAAGGTGGAAGGAGCAGCTGAAGGCATTGCAAATGATTGTTCACATTTCGTAGGAAAGTCGCAGTGATTGGTCGAAATTTAGACGTGGCGCAGAATTGACTGTATTTGTGTTGAAGTTAGAAATCACAACATCGTGAAATCCTGGAGGGTCTGATTAGTGTCATTGTGGCGCTTTCCCACAGAGTAGTTCAGTTTGTGTGTTACTGGGATTTATGTAGGTGTGGTTTGGGGGGGGGGTGAATTCTGGGGATGTGATTTATTGTCAGATCATTCTGTCATGAAGTTCACTGATGATCAGTTACAGAAACCAGAGGGACTGGGATGGATTAGATATGGACTGAATTAAAGGGACAGTTCAGTATTTTTCAGATGAATGTGTTTGTCATCAGTGTCTTTATTCTGCTGCACTCACAGTGACTCCGCCCCTCTCTTCTGACTCCGCCCCTTTACTCTGGTGCCCCCACAGTGACTTACCCCCCACAGTGTCCTGTGAGCCCAGTTCTGGTCCGGTTTTGGTCAAAGCCAAAGTAGTCCCGGCAGGTTTCCTGGGGTCAACAAAATAAAAGCTGTTTCTTCTCAAAACAGTTTGTGTTGGAATGAGTGATTTATTTACAAAAACTCACACCTCATAATTGCTTGGCAGAGGAAAATGTATTTGTATATCACATTTCATGTACAGGACAATTCAAGGTGCTTTACATAAAACATATGAAAATTAAAAGATGTATTAAAAGATAATTAAAATAGAGACATAAAAACATTTAAATGACCATTAATAATTGTCAGTCAAAGCTCCAGTGAACAGGAATGTTTTTATCTGATTTAAATGAACTGACAGTTGTTCTCAGACCTCAGGTGTTCAGGTAGTTTGTTCCACAGGTGAGGAGCAGAACAACTGAATGATGCTTCAGTTTGTTTGGTTCTGATTTTGGGAACACACAGTAAACCTGTCTGTGATGACCTTTGACCTCAGGGTTCTGGATGCTTCATATAGAACCAGCAGGTCTAGGATGGATTTGGGTCCAACGTCGTTTCATTCTTTATAGACCAGGAGAATGATTTAGAACTGTGACCTTTGACCCACAGGAAGAAAATGTAAGGATTTGACAAGGTGTGATGTGGTCCAGTTTCCTGGTAGTGGTCAGGACTGTGGCAGCAGTGTTGTGGATCAGCTGTAGCTGCCTGGTTGATGTTTAGTTCAGACCAATGAAGACACTGTTACAATAATCTAACTTACTGAAAATGAATGAATGAGTTGTTGTGTGTCTGGTTTGGACAGAAAACCTTTGATTCTATGGATGTTCTTCAGGTGGTCATAGACAGACTGGGTCAGAACTGTTAAATGGTTGTTAACTTTCAGGTCAGAGTCAATAATTACACCCAGAGTTCTGTCTTGGTTTGTAGAATTCAGTGACATGGACTCGTGGTGAGCACTGACCTTTGACCTTTATGTTTTGGGGCCGAAAACAATCACTTCTGTTTTGTCCACATTTACCAGTAGAAAGTTCTGGAACAACCACTGAGTGATTTGATGAAAACATTTACTCAGTGTCAGTAAGAGACTGTAATCGAGTGATGAGACTGAAATATAAAGTTGTGTGTCATCTGCGTATGTGTGGTAAGAAATGTTGAAATGTTCTATGATCTGAGCCATATACATGTGGAACAGAAGAGGTCCCACAGTGGACCCTTGGGGAACCCCACACAACATCTTTGTACTCACTGACGTGTAGTTACCAACTGAGACAAAGTAGTTCTTACCCTGTAAATAAGATTTGAACCAGTTTAACACAGTGCTAGTAAGCCCCACCCACTTTTCCAGTCTGTCAAGCAGTATGTTGTGGTCAACTGTACCACTGTGGTCCAATAGTACCACTGAGGTCCAATAGTACCACTGAGGTCCAATAGTACCACTGAGGTCCAATAGTACCACTGAGGTCCAATAGTACCACTGGGGTCCAATAGCACAAGGACAGAGGTTCTGGATGAATCATTATTCAGATGAATGTCATTGAACCCTTTGATCAGTGCAGTGTCAGTGCTGTGGTATAAAGACTGTTTTGCACCAAAAAAGCATGAATTTGCTGGAAGACAACTCTTTAATGATTTTTTTCCCCAAAAATGGGGTGTTTGATATGGGCCTGTAGTTACCTATTACTGAAGCATCCCCATATGGGCCTGTAGTTACCTATTACTGAAGCATCCCCATATGGGTCTGTAGTTACCTATTACTGAAACATCCCCATATGGGCCTGTAGTTACCTATTACTGAAGCATCCCCATATGGGTCTGTAGTTACCTATTACTGAAACATCCCCATATGGGCCTGCAGTTACCTATTACTGAAGCATCCCCATATGGGCCTGTAGTTACCTATTACTGAAACATCCCCATATGGGCCTGTAGTTACCTATTACTGAAGCATCCCCATATGGGCCTGTAGTTACCTATTACTGAAGCATCCCCATATGGGCCTGTAGTTACTATTACTGAAGCATCCCCATATGGGCCTGTAGTTACCTATTACTGAAGCATCCCCATATGGGCCTGTAGTTACTATTACTGAAGCATCCCCATATGGGCCTGTAGTTACCTATTACTGAAGCATCCCTATATGGGCCTGTAGTTACCTATTACAGAAGCATCCCCATATGGGCCTGTAGTTACCTATTACTGAAGCATCCCCATATGGGCCTGTAGTTACCTATTACAGAAGCATCCCCATATGGGCCTGTAGTTACTATTACTGAAGCATCCCCATATGGGCCTGTAGTTACTATTACTGAAGCATCCCCATATGGGCCTGTGGTTACCTATTACTGAAGCATCCCCATATGGGCCTGTAGTTACTATTACAGAAGCATCCCCATATGGGCCTGTAGTTACTATTACTGAAGCATCCCCATATGGGCCTGTAGTTACTATTACTGAAGCATCCCCATATGGGCCTGTAGTTACCTATTACTGAAGCATCCCCATATGGGCCTGTAGTTACTATTACAGAAGCATCCCCATATGGGCCTGTAGTTACTATTACTGAAGCATCCCCATATGGGCCTGTAGTTACTATTACTGAAGAATCCCCATATGGGCCTGTAGTTACTATTACTGAAGCATCCCCATATGGGCCTGTAGTTACCTATTACTGAAGCATCCCCATATGGGCCTGTAGTTACTATTACTGAAGCATCCTCATATGGGCCTGTAGTTACCTATTACTGAAGCATCCACATATGGGCCTGTAGTTACCTATTACTGAAGCATCCCCATATGGGCCTGTAGTTACCTATTACTGAAACATCCCCATATGGGCCTGCAGTTACCTATTACTGAAGCATCCCCATATGGGCCTGTAGTTACCTATTACAGAAGCATCCCCATATGGGCCTGTAGTTACTATTACTGAAGCATCCCCATATGGGCCTGTAGTTACTATTACTGAAGCATCCCCATATGGGCCTGTAGTTACCTATTACTGAAGCATCCCCATATGGGCCTGTAGTTACTATTACAGAAGCATCCCCATATGGGCCTGTAGTTACTATTACTGAAGCATCCCCATATGGGCCTGTAGGTACTATTACTGAAGCATCCCCATATGGGCCTGTAGTTACTATTACTGAAGCATCCCCATATGGGCCTGTAGTTACCTATTACTGAAGCATCCCCATATGGGCCTGTAGTTACTATTACTGAAGCATCCTCATATGGGCCTGTAGTTACCTATTACTGAAGCATCCCCATATGGGCCTGTAGTTACCTATTACTGAAGCATCCCCATATGGGCCTGTAGTTACTATTACTGAAGCATCCCCATATGGGCCTTTAGTTACCTATTACTGAAGCATCCCCATATGGGCCTGTAGTTACTATTACTGAAGCATCCCCATATGGGCCTGTAGTTACTATTGCTGAAGCATCCCCATATGGGCCTGTAGTTACTATTACTGAAGCATCCCCATATGGGCCTGTAGTTACTATTACTGAAGCATCCCCATATGGGCCTGTAGTTACTATTGCTGAAGCATCCCCATATGGGCCTGTAGTTACTATTACTGAAGCATCCCCATATGGGCCTGTAGTTACTATTACTGAAGCATCCCCATATGGGCCTGTAGTTACCTATTACTGAAGCATCCCCATATGGGCCTGTAGTTACTATTACTGAAGCATCCCCATATGGGCCTGTAGTTACCTATTACTGAAGCATCCTCATATGGGCCTGTAGTTACCTATTACTGAAGCATCCCCATATGGGCCTGTAGTTACCTATTACTAAAGCATCCCCATATGGGCCTGTAGTTACTATTACTGAAGCATCCCCATATGGGCCTGTAGTTACTATTACTGAAGCATCCCCATATGGGCCTTTAGTTACCTATTACTGAAGCATCCCCATATGGGCCTGTAGTTACTATTACTGAAGCATCCCCATATGGGCCTGTAGTTACTATTGCTGAAGCATCCCCATATGGGCCTGTAGTTACTATTACTGAAGCATCCCCATATGGGCCTTTAGTTACTATTACTGAAGCATCCCCATATGGGCCTGTAGTTACTATTACTGGAGCATCTCCATATGGGCCTGTAGTTACTATTACTGAAGCATCCCCATATGGGCCTGTTGTTACTATTACTGAAGCATCCCCATATGGGTCTGTAGTTACCTATTACTGAAACATCCCCATATGGGCCTGCAGTTACCTATTGCTGAAGCATCCCCATATGGGCCTGTAGTTACCTATTACTGAAACATCCCCATATGGGCCTGTAGTTACTATTACTGAAGCATCCCCATATGGGCCTGTAGTTACCTATTACTGAAGCATCCCCATATGGGCCTGTTGTAACTATTACTGAAGCATCCAGATTAAGGCTTTTTTAGAAGAGGTTTAATTCCTGCAGTTTTCAAGACCTGAGGAAACTGTCCTGACTGAAGAGAAGTATTTATTATCTGCAGAACATCTGAACATATACAGTTAAAAACATGTTTAAATCATTTGGTCGACAGATGGTCAACGCAACATGTTGTTGACTTTAACTGTTGAAGAGTTTCCATCAGTAATGATCTACAAAGACAAAGTGTTCCAGATTAACTAGTGGACAGGAAGGTACATATGATAAAAACATGAGTTACAGACTGTCTTATCTTTAATATTTTATCTGTAAAGAAATCAGCAAAGTCAGTGCATGACTTTTTGGACACCAGGTCAGATGGAACTGAAGGAAGTGGATGTGTTCATCTGTCTACAACACAAAACGATGTGTGTGAAATATTATTATTATTATTATTATTATTATTATTATTATTATTATTATTATTATTATTATTATTATTATTATTATTATTATTATTATTGTGTCTGTTGATCATCTCAGAGGAAAAAGGACTGCCTTGCATGTTTGACTTCCTGGTTATAAATATGCAGACTTTCTTTATATGTGTCATAATTGTTTGTTATGTTTGTTTTTTCGCCACAGTCTTTTTTTTAAACTCAGTTATGCGGCGTGCAACCACGGTGGTTTTGTCTTTCCTGATAGGACTTTGGTCTTTATTGGGCGATGGAATCAATGACTGTTTGAACTTTGGAGCTAAAAATATTTACTAGGTCATCGACAGGAGCTACTTTCTCTCAATAGTGATCAACGTGCCAGCATTATCACTGCTGACAGCTGTGCAGCTGCATGTAGCAGCCGCTAACACTGCTAACAGCTAACACTGTCCAACAACTGATAAAAGTAGTTTGATAAGATGCACAGCTGTTAGCAGAGTGTGAGTACTTTGACCACCTCTGCGTTTTAGGAAATAAACAAGCGCTCCACTCAGTTTGCCAACACCAGTCACAGCAGCACCTTATAACTATACGTAACTAGTTATCTTAGTTTAATCTAAATGGGTGGGTTGTGTTTGTTATGATGATGTGAGGTGAAGAGAGGACTCAGATGTTCAGTGCTGAAGGGAGAACAGATTTAATAACAAAAACCAAAATGAAGACAAGACACAGACTAAACAAACACCTAGGGATAGATCAGCCAGAGTCCGTGGTGGTGAAGAAATGTCCAGGTTATAGAAGTGACAAACTGAATGGTCCCGCACCGGCAACTGCAAACCTCACTGCTTATATAGTTGCAGATCAGGATGTGGTGCGGGCCAGGTGATCTGGAATGGATCTGGGGAAAAGGTTGAGCCTGGAGAAGAGAAGATCTGGGGGAAAGGTTGTGACAGTGTTAAAAAAATGGTTAAAAATTCAAAAGTGAATCCACTTTATTATCCTCATAGGTGTTCTGCAGTTTATCCTAACCACCTACTATTAGCATGAGTTCAATTAGAATTTGAGAAACCAGTTGTTAAATATCAGTTAAATATCATTATTGCTCTAAAGTTGAACATATGTGACCCACCACCACCAAACCAGGCATAAGTGGCGCTGAGCCGTTCAGAGCTACAGCCAAATTTAGGCTGGAAGGTGATTTGTTATTAGTGTTTACACCTTATCAAAAAACGGTACCTTAACACCTCTATGTTCACTTCCTGTGGTCATTACATTGAAATCCAATCAATAAAGGTGTTTATTGAGTCAATTATTTAAGCGGTGACAAAAGTTCAGGTATTGCTGAGCAAAGACAAAGACGACTTCCACCTCTTTTCGCCGAACAAAACGATCTCCGTTCCGTGGGTAAACACCCAAGTGTTTGGTACGAGGTAAAAGCTTATATTGAATGTTCTGTCCAATGGTGTAAGCCAAATGATTATAATACGTCACACTTCTGTCCTATTATTATAATATATAAAACTTCTGTGACATGTCCATCAGAGTGTCCTTTAACATCTGTCAACAATTTGTGTCAATCGGATACAAATTATTATGCGTTGCTAAGGACTTCCTACCCCAAAACAGTCCAAAACTTTAACGGACAATATCTAAAAATATGCAAATTGTAAAATATGTCCAAATGTGGATATTAAAATGACCATAACTTTGGTTCTACTTGTGATAGAAACATCATTTTTTCACCATCTTAAACCTTAGTTTCCACTCTACCAAGATACACACATAACTCTGTTTGGATTTACACACACTTATGCCTGGTTTACTGGTGGTGGGTCACATATGTACATGTTTGTCTATAAGGGTTGACTCAGTTTAGGGACACCCCCCAGGGGACATTTAAGAAACTCCAGATGTTTGTACTTCATTTTACAGCCCTTGAGTTTAATACTTGGTCCATATTGACACTAAATTCAGTAATGCACTTAAAAAAAATGTTTTTTTAAACCTGCAAATTACGGTGGTTCAAAGGCAGTGCATCGACAAAACGCTGCAAACAGCAGAAAGCTGCAATGACCAAAAACACAAAACAAGTGCAACACAAGTGAAGCTGAAGGAGAAAAATACTGCAACAACAGAAACCAAGCAGAGAAAAAATGTACAAACCTCCTAAAATTATTCGATAAAAAGTCAAAATTCCAACTCACTAAACACTATCAGAATTGATTGGACTGGATTATAAGGCACCTGTCATTTTTGGAGTAAATTAAAGTCTTTTAATATATAGTCTGGAAAATACTGCATTTTTTATGATTAGTTTCAGGCAGTAACATAGTGATAGTTTATGGAGAAATATAATTGTGTCCCAGGGATGTTTTACCGTTTTTTTCTGTTCCTAACTCAGTTACTTCCACACCATCTCTTCACCGTCAGACTCTGATAAATCTATTTAACCTTGTTACCACCAGTTGCTTAAGTCAGACTGTAATGTGCTGATGACACGGCCATAAATCAGACACTTTTATGATGATCAGGCGCCCAGGCTCATCCTATACAGTCATTTAGGGAAGACGGTCATTGGTCATGAGACAGAAAACATGGCAGTCGTCTCAAATGACACAGAGTGAGACAACGTTCATATTTCAGAAGTACACCAAGACATCTGTGGAGAAACTTAAGAACGCCCTTCATCCACCATGTTGAGCAGTAAAGTTAAGTGTCATGATGGGTGAAGTGGAGAGGACTCAGAGCAGACAAAGATAAAACTGAAACAAAACCAAACAAAACCTGGGGGTAGGTCAGCCAGAGTCCGTGGTGATGAAATAAATGTCCAGGTTATGGTGACAGAGGAAATAGGCAGAGTGTCCAGGTTATGGAGGTGACAAACTGAATGGTCCCGCACCGGCAACTGCAAGCTACACTGCTAAAATACTGCAGATCAGCAACAACCTGCAGCTGCACGGTGCGGGACAGGTGAATCTGATGAGCACTGGGGGAAAGGTTGTGACGTTAAGTTCTCGTCATGACCTGATGGGAACCTGCTTCTGCAAAATATAAGATAAATAAAGGGCAAGAAAAAACTCCAAAACTTAGTGGGGGGGAAAAAAGAATACGACTTGAGGAGAAGCACAGAGAAGGACAGATCTACTCCCATGGACGGACAGACTATAGATGAAAGATCTAACTTTATATCAGGTCATTCCTTTATGAAACAGAAAATATATGGTGATATAAAAAATATAAACCATTAACAACCAGCCTCCATTACTTGTCTTTTTTAACAGACCAAATTATTGGCATTATCAAATGGGCTGTGTTGGAAAGAAACGCTGAAGCTACTGGAGGAAATGTATGGCAAGACACAGTGTTCACATAGGCACGCCTTCCCTTTATTATATCACGCATTCTGGCACGCACAATGGTGCGCGTTATGGAACACATGCTAGAACGTTTGCCTTTGGAACGTCTTAATAGAAATTAAAAGTCCTGATAGTAGAACAGTGGATAGTAGAACTGCTTAGATGTTCGCCATAACCAGAAGTCTCCCCTGTAAAGTAAAGTAAAATAAAACTAAAATGAGTCTGACACCCCTGGTCTAACCTTTCTACTGTCAGTGTACTGTGTAGAGATTGCCAAGACCTTGGGCCTCAGAATAGTGCTTGTAGTTAAATGGTCCATAAATCTTGAAGACATCAGTAGCTTGCATACTCGGACTGTTTGACACAATGTTGACCTTCAGAAGTGATAGCATCTGACAAGTGTTTGCAGCCAGTAGTCATGTGTAACATCACCCTAACCCTACCCTTTATAGACACACCTGTCTGTGAAGGAAGTATCTGTTGCAGGGAGTCACTGTGGAACCAACAATAGAATAATACAACTAAACACTTCAGTGGATCAGTAGTAGTGTTGCCAGATTTCCACCCAATCATGTTGAAAAACCGCTGAACAAAATTTTTCACACGAGAACATTTAATAATTGAATAAACGTGCATGTAAATGCATTTACAGTAGGATATTAAATGTATATAATGATGATGTAATGTATTACGTCCTGCAGGTGGCATCTAGGGGTGTGTGCAGGAAATAACACAAAAACCAAGATGTAAAATGGAACTAAAATTGTAAATTTAATAATGGATAAAGTGATTTAACAAAAGGTGTCCCAAAAGGGGAAATACAATGTGAGGAAACAAAAAGGTACAATTTTTAAATACGGGTAACAAAGTATGGAATGACAAACTCAAATAACTAAATTTAGCTTCTTTAACTGAAGGCAAACAAAGCTAAAGAAAACTAAATTAACGAGTGTCTCATATGATTAAACAAGTCACACAAAACCGCTAGCCTAGTGACAGTACTAGAGACACAGACGAGTGGTGGTGGACTGGGACAGAGTGATCCCAGCCGACGAGCTTCTCTAAGGTGTTCAGTTTTATAGAAGGCGGCTCAATCGAGTGGCAGGAGTCCGATTGGTTGGAGCAGGAACAGGACGGAAAAGGGAGAGGCGGGAATCCAGGATCCAATCAGAACGGGGAAGGGGCCAGAGGGACGGACTTTTGTTTTCCCTGTGACTTCCAAGGACCAATCACGTGCAGGGCTCCGAGCAGCATGATTTACATATAAAACATAACACGTCAGTACAACAGAGAATCAGGAGGAGGCATGACCACAAACCAGATAAGGGCGGGGCCCGTAACAGAGCCCCAATGGAAAATGTCTAAAACAGTGACTACAGATACAAACAGTCAGTTAAAAATGACCTGAATCTGATGAAAATGAATGAGTTTTGGACAGAAGCCAAAGGTTTTCCATCAGTCTGTGCTGTAGATATTACTAAGTACCTGCTCCTGCAGACGTCCTACTGCACCAGCAACAGATGAAAGACTAGAAAAGTTTAAACATACAACTGTTTTGTCAGTGGGTGGGTCCACAAACTCGGTACCAAAAGGCTCAGTGATAATTATGGTTTGGTCTTCACCAGGGTGAGTGTTTTATGACACGTCAACATGTATTATTTGTTTGTTTACATTAGTTGTTACTGCTAGCCACCAGCAGTAGCTCTTGAAAAAAACATGCAGAAATATTGTCATTACTTTTAGACAAAGTTAAACTTAGCCAAATAAAACTGTGTGTACGGAGCATTACACTTCCTGGTTGGTTCTGGGGTCCAATAGCAGAGTGTAGGAGGGCTCTGAGGGTCCAGATTAGGTTTGTGATTGGGCGAAGCAAATGTTCATTAGGGTGCGTCACATGTATTTGGTCACTCGTGATTCGCTAACGGAGGGACTGACATATATTTGGTGACCAAAGCTGGATTTTATTCGGTCAGAAGATTAAAATAAGATGCCAACCATCAAATGGGCCAATGCAGAGCAGAGCTACGGCCCTGCGTAAATGAAACGACTGGCTGCATTTCTGAAGACACATGAACACTGTACAGAAGTTTGATTAATTTGTACTAAACATTTAAAACACTGTTTTATTTGAGTTATTTTAAGACCTATAATGACATGTGACTCAAATTAAAGGAGTTTTATAACTTGGTACCTCAGAAATGTCAAAGGTCACAGATGATGCCAAACTGCAGAACATCCAGACATGTCTTTACTAAAACCTGTCATTTTGTTCTTCACTACAGGTATTGTCCAAATGTTATTATATGTTTCTGGAGTTTTAGAACTCCTATTGCATATATTTACAGGTGATATTTACCATAAAATGCAGTTTTTTTTTCTGGGTTAGGGTAGGATTTCTTCATTTACTTAGTGTTCTCTAAGTAAATCTACATTGATTTGATTTGAATGATTTACTTCGAACATGTGCAAAGTGCAACAATAATCAATACAACAATAATAATAATAACAATGACATGTCCGAAAAGGAGTAGGATGAAGCATAAGTTTATTTAATTCTACCCCTTCTTCACTTCCACAATAACCTAAATTCATCTTATAGTAATATAGTGCATAGTACAAAAATGATGATAATAATAAAAATAATGACAATAATAACAATACCAATAATCAATAACTGAAGTACTAAACATATACATATATACAAAAAAAACAAAAAAAACAAATGAGCAGATAGGAAAGTAGGTAACAAATAGAATTTTTTTGTTGTTGTGTTCTTTTTTCTTCCCTTCCTTCTTCTTTTTTCTTCCTTTTTTTCCTTTTTCTAATTTGTCTGCATTTTGTTCTTATTTTTTATTTTATTTATTTTATTTTATTTTTCTATTCATTCACTTATTTTATTCATTTATTTACTTTATTTTTTTTTATATCTTTTAACCCCACAGAGGGGGAGTCAACATTGCTTGAGATCAATGCATTTTTTAGTCAAATATTTAAATATTTAGTGCATGTGTGTGACCATCAGTGGTCCTCCCTGAAAGCTGAGCAGACATCCTTTATTAGAACGCGCTATTATAAGCCAGGGAGGGCAGTGCTACACCTCAGTGATGTGTGGGGGAAACAAAGACTGGACAGGACGAACAGGGAAAGAAATTAACAGGCGGTGCTATTGTAGTTAAAGATTATAAGGTGGTGTGTTATTCCCAACTACTAACTGTCCATCAATAAAAACAAATAAATAAGTAGATCGCAAAAAGAAGAGAAAACCAAACCAGCACAAAAGGAAAAAAAAAAGATTCAACAAATAAACAAATAAACAATTAAACAATCGGCACTGAGCACCACAACCGTGGATGTTCTGATAGTATAAAATAGAATGCAATGTAATATAATAGTCCAGAAGAGGACACCAGTGCAGAAGAAAATGAGTTCAGTGTAGAGATTGTGGAGAGATTCTCAGCACATTCTGGGGGGTCCCATCATTCGCTGAAATTGGACTCAGTAGTAGCTGGCGAGACCCGATCAAACATGCAAGTGTGAAGGACCCCAAAGCCCAGAAAAGCAATCACAACAAGGCAGGGCCAAGCCAACAGGGCAACCCCCACCCCGGGCCACAGGAGCCACAGGACGCCGCCCCCAGAGAGCCACCGGGGCCACTGTGAACGACACAAACCCGGAGAACAAGAGGGTGCAGCTACAGACCCCCCCAGCGCACCAAGACCGACCCAGGCGGCCCGGGGCACAACAACCCACCCGCCACCCCAACCCCAGCCCCCACCAACCCCCTCACCCCACCACCCGACCCACTCAGCTGACCCGCCCACCCCCGAGGGGGCCAACGGCCCCACGCAGCCAGGAAGCCAGACACAGGGAGCGAGCGGCCCACCGAGGGCGCGCTAGCCAGCCCATCACAAGGCAGGCCATCACCGGGCGCTGGCCAGAGGACATCGGAGCCCGGACCCAACGCAAGTCCAGAGGGCAAAAATGGACAGTGTGTTGGGGCCCGGCAACGCCAACAGGGAGGCACCCCGCACACCTCCCGCACCCTGCCCCAGGCGAGCACAGTACACCCAGGGCCCCCGCCTCCCCACAATGCGCCCTGACAACCCACCAGGACAGAGCCCCCGCACGCCACCAGCCCGCAATACAGCCACAGCGCCCACCAGACTGGCCAATCCAACCCCCGCAGCCCACCAAGAGCCATCGCACCAGCTTGGACCCGACGGGCAAGCAGGAGCACCCCCCCAACTACAGCCCCAGGTCCCGGGGACCCCCCAGCACAGCAACATGGATAGTAGTCTACCTCTGCTACCCCATAGCCATAAGCCATAAGGCATCACTCTGACACAGTGTCATCTACACTGATGTTTACACTTCTGGTGTAATCTGACATGTCTGATCTTTATTTTCATACCAAGATCATTAACACAGAGTTTGGAATTGCAGAGATATACTCTATTTAGTTTGGGCAGGTCTTTTACCACCAAACAGCCTCAAAGTAGGCCCAGGGTTGAACAGTTTCAACAGTGAAAGAAAACAAACTCTGGTTGATGATTGCCCTGGTTTGAAATGTGTGGTTTGATCTAATCGGTTGTCTTTCCCTGTCAACAACAAAAGTAGTTCTGATTGGGTTTCGTCTCTCACGAGTATTTTAGTCACATTTTTATTTGTCAACGAAAATGGAAATACCTTTCGTTATAGTTTTAGTCCAAAAGCATGCACTATTTTTCACCATCGTCAAGGTTTTATGACAAAAATGTTTCCTCAACGAAATTAACACTGATCCCAACCCTATTTTTTTTCTGCAAAATTGCAAATTGGTAAATTTTTCTCATGCAATTTTAAAAATATTCCAGCAAATGACAGAATGCAGACAGGTATTTCAAAGACAGGGTGTGTGACTACTGTACAGTGTCTCAGTCCATCTACACTGCACTGGAACCAACACTTGATCCACATGAATTAAGTTGTTTATTCCTGAGTCATATGACATGTGAATAGGAATGTTGCCTGGGTGTAGACGTGAGTATCAAGTTGAGTGGGAACATGGGGGCTAATCCTGCATACAGTCCCTCTAGAACATGATTAAATACGTCTAAGAATTTGGTTTCGGTATCAGACGCTGCGTGACTTGGGCCGGGTTTTGTGTGTATGTGTTGTGCAAACTCACACACAGCTTAGCGGCAAATAAAGTTCACCCCTTGACATTCAGGTTCAGAGGAGCAGCCTGATAAACAGATGATCACATTAGAGCTGTTTCATTACGCTCGCTTCCTTCAGTCTCAGTTTTCAGGCCAGTTATTTTGGTGCATTTACTTTTGCTTTTGCCAACGTCACACATTAATTTTTCAGGGACTTTAAAGTGGGACAGAGTGGATGTGTTCTGGTGACTCTTGACATGGTATCCCAGTAAACATTTGTGTGTTCAGGAAACTGAGGACGTAATGTCAATGAACAGCTTATTTTTAAGTTTTCATACCGTATATAAGGTGCACTAAGTGAAGTCAAAAATATGAGAAAAAAAAGTCAAAATGTATGAGATCAAACAAATCATGAGATAAAAAGTCAAAATTCCAAATCTCTAAGCACAACCAGAATTTATCCATACATAAGGTGGTTTTTGGAGGAAATTAAATGTCGATTGTTTATATCTGTGGGAATCACCTGGTTACATTTTTGGCATTCAAGTTACAGAGATGTAACCAAGAGAATCCAGTCATTTTTCAAAATAAAAGGTTGTTCAGACTCGGAAAATAAATACAAGAGAAATAATTAATTAACCAATTGATCCGCCAACTGGTACTGGTCCGCAGCCCAGGTGTTGGGGACCACTGCCTTAGAGGGTCTAAAAAAATTTGGAGGAAAAAAAATTCTGGGTTCAGTTTATGTGAGATGACCATTTCAATATTCAATTACTTATGACGTCACTGTGATGTCACGTAACAACTATATTACATATTTTTGATCTGATATCTAATATGAAACTGTCTATTGCCGGGTTTCATTAAATGTATCAATACCCCTGATTTAAGGTCAGACCATGTGAATGAAACAAAAACACCAGATTCTATCTTGTTTGAATCCTGAGATATTACCTCTGATTGTCATGACCTCTGCTCTGTTGACCTTTCCCCCAGTGCTCTCCATACTCACCTGGTCCCGCACTGCGCAGCTGAAAGCCGTTCTTCATCTGCAGCTATAAAAGCAGTGAGGCTTGAACTTCCCAGTGCGGGACCATTCAGTAATGTCACTTCCATAACCCGGACATTCATCATCACCACGGACTTCGGCCGTTCTATTCCCAGGTTTTGGTTTTGTCTTTGTCTTTGTCTTTGTCTTTATGTTGCATTTTTGTGATTAAATCTGTTCTCCCTTCAGCACTGTGCATCTGAGTCCTCCTTCACCTCACCCACTCCATGACACTGATGTGTTTTAGGTGTTGACCTTTAGTATGACCTTGACCTTTGACCTTCATTGCTCAAAATCTAATGGGTTCTTCCTTGACACATTATCTATCATTCCTGAAAGTTTCATCAAAGTCTATTCAGAAGTTTTTTGTATAATCCTGCTGACAGACAGACTTGAATTTATGACCTCCTTGGTGGAGAAAATAAATATCAATGGCTGTGTATTATATCATTAGAAATATCCTAAATAGAGGGCCATCAAAGTCCTAGATATTTGTAGATTAAATTTACATTCCATTGTCTGCCAAACCTTTCCCCAGAATATTAGAATTTTAGGGCAGTTCCAAAAGATGTTTTTATGGTTGGGTTCTCCCCCCTCACAACATTTGTCCACTGGAGCTCCTCGTTTTGTTCCACAGTGTCAACACTCTATCCCCAATTCCAGGTGTTCTTTCTCCCGATTGTTTTTTTTTTTTTTTTTGGACAAAAATAAACAGGAATAGGTGACAGTTTCCACCTGTCCTGATTTGTAGTAGTTTGATGCTTCTTTCTTTGGTTTGAAATAACGCAGCGAAGCTTGTCAAACTCACCGCCATCCTGCACGATGAACTGAGTGGAGAGTGACGTCGCCACATCCTCCACTCATTGTAGTCTCTTACTAAACCCACATAAAACCTAATGTCATCATAGACAGCTGGTCTGCCTATGACACATCAAATATTTATTATAAATCACTATCATATTTGAATTTCAGAGCACTTGTCAAACTGAATCAGAATTTAGCTTGACTCGCTCCATTCACTCCCATTCAATTTTTTTTTTTGTGAGCTAAGCACCCATGGACCAGAAGTAGAAGGACGTGACTTAACCTCTCTATGATAACAACCCATGACTGAGCCACACAAGTCAATATAAATGTGTGTTTATACTTAGATTTAAGTAACCAGACTGACTGCACATGTGCAGATGCTCCTCATGTCTGCTCACATCTTCCATCTGCTAAAGCACCAGTAGCTTCTCTTAAGGCGGGGCTGTCAATCAAAACCATTGTCCCTGGTTGGATAAACCAGGTGTTTGGCGTCCTACTTCAACCAATCAGATTAAAGCAGCATGTAACGTAGATGATAGAAGTAGAAGTTCTTACCATACCTGGTTGGTAGAAGAGTCAGAACATCCTTAACATTAATACATTCTTTAAAACTGTTCTGTTCATCTGTTAAACAATCAATATGAACTCGTTTACACAACACTGTTGACATGACAACCGTAGCCCAGTTCAGTCTCCTCCATGTTACTGTGTGAGGAGTCTTCCTGTATTCTCTCTGGCCGCGCTATGATTACGTCATAACTGTTAAAATCACGCCCACTGATCCTGATTGGTCCGTCCACCATTTGTCCGTAGACAACAGAATGTGTTTGTGTGAAGGTTATGAATCTGAGCAGAAACACATCAGGGTCGACGAAAACCAGACTAAATGAAATGACTGATATGTCTAAAAAGTCATGTGACCTACTGACAATAGATCAGACATCGTCATCGATTGGCCTTTTTGTGTATTTGCAGTTTCAAAAGTTCAACTTTTGTATCTAGACATTTCTGGTTTATATGATGAATTGAATCATACAAGTAATGATATATAATTTATGGTATTCAGTGTTTATATTACCAATATTTTATTATATCATTTTTAATGAAGTAACCAGGCTGAATGAAATGGCCCCCCATAAATAAATAAATAATTAAAATAAAAACAGGTGGTGAACTGGTCTAAATAAAAAGCCCAGTCCAGCCACTATTCAGAGTTTAAGCCTCCGCCCCTTCTGGGAGGCTCATGGGGCCTGACATCGGAAACGTAATGAATGGTATCCAATGGGAAATAAAATGCTAAAATTCTATCCAGTTTGTCATGTGACATGAATCACACACATGTTGTCCCTCATAATAAATGATCATTATTGTTTAAACTGCTTCTGCTTGAAAATGTATTCTCCATTTACCGTAATGTAAAATTTCAAAGTGATCCAGAATCCAGGATCTCTTCTGGATCACCACCAAAATGTAATAATTTGTTCCTTGTGAGACTCTCAACACATCCTGAACATTTGATCAAAATCCATTCAGAACCTTTTGCGTAATCCAGACTCGATTTTAATACCTCCTTGGTGGACCTCTCTTCATGCGAAGTGTCTGCGTTGGTGGAGGTTTGCACTGCAGTGCTTTTCTAGTTTTCTTGGACTTTTAACACATATTTCATACTAAATGTGTACACTTGTATAATTTTTAAAGGGTTTTAGGGGGTAGGATTGTGGACCTTATCAGGCCTTTTACATGTAAAATGCAACTCTACTTCGGGAAAAAAATCATGTTACAAAACCACTTCTGGGACGAATGAATTTGGTAAATGGAGTTTCCACTATATTTCCAATTCCTGTCCTGACGGTGACCTCCACTGCGTCTCCAGAGTGGAGTTCTTTAACCAGATGTATGTCCATGTATAACCAGCTTAAACCTGGATATAAACTCAATGTTGGTCGGACCGGTGGTCTTCCTTGGTTTTCCTGGGTCAGCCTTTTCCTGCTGTGTTAAACCTCTCTGCTAACACTGGCTCAAGTCAACAGATACTTACACACATCATTTCTTCACCTGTCCACATTATTTTGACACCTCTTCAGTCTCTCTGTCAGTTAATCAGTCTCCCCTTCCTGGCTTGTGGCGTTAATGACAACGTCCCACAGCAGCTGTTTCGGTTTGTGTTTGTCGCTCTGGGTTTGTGTATATTTACCAAAGAGAGATGTGTTTCACCTTCTGCCGCTCCAGACGAGTGCTGATATCATCAACAGCTAATAATTTCAAAGCAGTGGTATTCCTGTGTCGACCCGTTAACAAGGCAGTATTGACACAACAGAGCTGGTGTCTGTGGAATTCACTGACGTTCTGCTCAGCAGCAACAGCCTGAACCAATGAAAAGGAAGAAGACGACTGGAAAACAATAACAAGTCAGTCAGAGACAATAGACCTCCACCAAGGCTTGATTTTTTACAAATATCATTAAAAAAAAAAAAAAAAAAAAAACAGGACATTCTACGATGCTTGGTTGCTGAAAAAACTGATAAAACATTGTTCAAATGGGATTTTCCGTGTTAAATAAAATTATTATTATTTTTCGTTACATCATTTCCGTGTTCACTTCAGATCTTATTTTATGGATCAATAGGAGTCCCTTAGAGCAGGGGTGGCCAACCCTGGTCCTTGAGAGCCACAATCCTGCATGTTTTAGATTCATCCCTCTTCTAAAACACCTGATTCAAATGATCACCCTGTCATCAAATTCTACAGAAGTCTGATAATGAGCGCCAGGTATGAAGAAGGAAGAGGGATGTATCTAAGGTGTGCAGGAGTGTGCTCTTGAAGACCAGGGTTGGCCACCCCTGCCTTAAAGAGGGTGAAAAACTACATCCTAGTTCAGTTCATGTGATAAGACCATTTCAATATTCAATTACTTATGACGTCACTGTGACATCATGTGGTGTCACATAGCAACCATATTGCAGATTTTTGATCTGATATGTGTTGGGAGTGTCACAAGGAACCAGCACTGACCATCGACGGTGCTGCAGTGGAGAGGGTGAGCAGCACCAAGTTCCTGGGTGTGCACATTTCTGAAGACCTGTCCTGGAGCCGTAATACCGCATCACTGGCCAAAAAAGCCCAACAACGCCTGTACTTCCTCCGGAAGCTAAGAAGAGTGAGAGCCCCGGCCCCCATCATGCAGACTTTCTTCGTGGGCACCATTGAGAGCATCCTGACCAGCTGCATCACTGTGTGGTACGGCGCCTGCACTGCGTCCTGCCGTAAGACTCTGCAGGGCATAGTGAGAGCAGCTGAAAAGATCATTGGTGCCCCCCTCACTCCTCCTGCTGACATTTATGCCTCCCGCCTCACTCGCAAAGCCGCCAGGATCATAGGTGACCCCACCCACCCATCCCACAGCCTCTTGAGCCTGCTGCCATCGGGGAGGAGACTGCGGAGTCTCAAAGCCAGAACCAGCAGGCTGAAAGACAGTTTCCACCACCAGGCCATCAGGAGACTAAACTCTCTCCCTTCCCTGCCTCTCTTTCCCCCCTCAGTCTCCCGCCACTGATGGGGGTCCCCCACATTTGCACATAGCACTACATTGCACTATTGCACTACCACACTTTGATCACACACTGTAAATATCATGTGCCCACGACTGTTGCCTCTTTTATTTATTTTATTTATTTTTTTATTTTTTTATTTATTTTTTACATTTATTTTTATTTTTATGTTTTATTTTTTGTTCGTATTTTAGTATTTGCCATGTTAACTGGAAGTGAGAGGACGAAATTTCATCTGTGCTGTATGTCTTGTATGTATATGCTCATTTGACAAATAAACCTGAATCTGAGGAAACAAGTGATTAAATGTTGGTGGTGATCTGGAAAAGATGCTGGATTCTGGTTCACTTTGAAATTTTACATTGTGGTAAATGGAAAATTCATTTTCAAAATGATCCAAGATGTTTTCTAGATCACCACCAAAATGTAATCATTGGTTCATTGTCACACTCATCATGCATCCGGAAAATGTTTTCAAAATCTGTTCAGAACTTTTTGCGTAATCCTGCTGACAAACAAACAGACAAACAAACGGACTCAAATGTAATACCGCCTTGGCAGACGTAATAATCTACATAAACACCAGTCTATGGGAACAGCCATTGATGTTTGCCGGATTATATGATGTCAAACTCATAACTGTGAGAACATGAATCTAGTACGAGTTCACAAGTGGGAAGTAACAGGTTTGACTGACATTCCAGTTCATTTTCACCAGTAGATCGAAAAAATATGGAACGCAGCATTAGTAAATATGGTAAAGTTTGGCACATGTGTCCAATGAAAAAGCCACAACTGATTTTAGCTGTTTTTTCACTGACCCTCATATAGCATTTATATAACTTACGCATAAAAATTTATAAAAAGGAAAAATTACAGTTTTTCCCAAAGTCACATTTGTTGTCTTGGCAAGAGGTGTTTTTTCAGGTGTAGCGCAATTGCTATTTCATATAAAATTGCAATGTAAATGAACAAGACTGTTAGCCTACCAATACTATCTCTATTCATTCCATGTATGGGTCTAGTGGTGCTTCATAGTCAGGGGAGGCGGGGCTAAAAGGTTGTCTTTCAAATCCTCTGTATGTAATAGGACGGTACTACAACCAATCAGTGTAATCTTTAGGATGACGTAGTTAGAGCGCCTGAAAGTTGACGGAGGAGTCTGGAGAAAGTTAGGAATGACTAAACAAAATGGTGGATTATGGAGCTTATTTATTTATTTATTTGAATTAGGACAGTGCATATTCATCAACATGTCAGCAGAAAGCATCAATGTAAATATGCCAGAGTTAGCAAAAAAGCTAATTTACATCTGTTGTCCGAACGACTGTTGTCGCTTCTGTAAAAAGAATTTAAAGATTGTTGACGTTTTCTCACATTCTTCACTCATCCGTGATAAAAGTAAATCTACACCTGTTGTTGTTCTTCTTCTATGGTTGTTTACGCTTGTTTCTCTACCAATCATTGCAGCGTCACTTTGTTAGGCCCGCCCTCTGACTCTATACTTCACTGTGATTGGTCGACCAGTTTAAGGGAAATCTAGACAAAAGTTACATTGAGAAAATATCCCAAAATAGGACATCACACCAAAGAGGATGATGGGACCAGGGTTGGGAACCACTGCTTTAGAGTATAGTCCACTTTACTATAGTCTGTTATTGTAATATAATATAGACTTTATCAGACTGTATATAGATAATGTAATATAGAATTTATCAGACTATATATAGATAATATAATATAGACATTATCAGACTTTTGAACCATTAAAAACAGGTTGAAAACTCACTTTTATAGAATGTTACAAATAAAAGTCAAATTGCATTCAACATGTGTGTGTAATGCTTTTTCTTTTAATCTCACACTATAATAACATGTTCCGCGTGAGCAAAAAAGTGCCACCCCCCTTCCCCCCTGAGCACTTGCCCCCAAAAATGTCTGTGCACGCCACTGCTGCCAAACATGTCTGTCACCTCCTCCATCAAACCAGTTGAAAGAGGAGACAGATTTTTGTGAGCATCAGAATGCTTTAACAGGTGTGGTGGTGTTGTGTAACCAGTGTGTATGCAGTTTCAATATGACATGCAACCTAAGCACACTGCATATCTGCAGCTGCCATCATTTCCTGAGAGATTTTGAAGAGAAAACATGAGTTGAAGACAGGAGCAGATCTACAAGGGGATGAGGAGAAGCAGCAGTCGGTCCCACCCCCCATCATAGAAACTTACCCCCATATTTGTAGAAACAAACCACCCCCACCATATCCACAAACCTCTCAAAGGACCAACCAACCAAACATTCTATTTTATTTTTTTAACATTTTCTAACTTGTTACTGATGTAACCATATTTTTATCATAATACAGTGGTACTTCTACTAATGAAAGACCCAGCCATTAAACAACCCAAAATAATACGAAAAACCTTTTCCTCAATTTTTCATCTCTGCATATGAAAGAAAATTCAATTTACAAAACGAAACAGAAACCACTGAGACATAAATATATACATTACTGTTGTTTTTCAAACTAAAGAGATGTGAAATCAATGGGAGAAGAGGAACTGTGACTGTATTATAGTTATGTGACTATTATCTCACAATTTTGACTTTTGTCACATAATTTTGACTTTTTCTGTAAAAATTATGCAATTGTAATGCTTTTTTTAAATATCATAATAACGTTTTTTGTCAATTGTGACTTTTCTTTCCAGTTTTTCCTAAATTTCCTGCCCATGCCCACAAAACTGAGTACAGTGACCCTATCAAACACATTATCTACACACTAACTCACTTTTAAATGCTTTATTTTAGATACTTTTGGAACGTTTCTGACTTTTCCTGGTTAAAGAAGTATTATTGTGTTTATGGAAAAAAAAATGGTGTTTCACTTTTTATTTTTGTACTTTATTACAATTGTGAAATTGTACTTTTGTTTACTTTTAATTAAGGATGACTTGAATCAGTACTTTTACTTTTACCAGAGTATTTTTCACACCAGAAGCTGTACTTCTACTTAAGTACAGAATGTGAGTACTTTGGCCACCCCTGTATTTTGCTATGATACAGTCTTGCAGCAGAAGAGTATTTATTATGTTTTGTGCGTTGTCCGTGTTTTGTACAGGACAGAAAGATGACGCTTTTAATTTGAAAGTTAGGTCCGGAAGTAGTTGTGGTTGATGTAGGTAATGGTAGAGGGCGGTACAAGCGGTTAGCTTAGCGCTAGCATCTGCGGATTGAAACAAACCAAGAACCCCGGTAACAACGTTTCTACACTGTTTCTTTCACGAAGGTATGTTACAGATTAGGAAATATTACAAAGGTCTGTAAAATGTCCCTTCATGGTTTGTCTTTTTTGCCTTGGTTTTTTTTTTTGTTGCTAACTTTACCTGGCTAGCTACGTAGCTCTTTGCGTAACCTAGCTTAGCTCTGGCTGAGACTTTAGCTTACTGTACGCTTTTCTCAAGTCCCACCAATAATTATAATTTAATTTCCCTTTTTGGTGCGCGGGTGTGTGTCTGTGTGTGACAGAGAGAGACTCTCCCTATGTGTTGGACAAGTTTGTATGTGAGGGAAAGTCAGACATCGGAGCTGTGAAGCTAATACTCGGACAGGCCTTACACAAACAACCATAAACTACGGAGATGCAGACAAAGTAATTTATTACAGAGGTAGTGCTGCTGCCACAGTCCACTGTAGTGATAGGAACATGATGGTCCATTCTCCCCTTTCTATGTACCACAGGAAATGTAAGGTTAATCGTTACTAGAAGGATGCTCACACCATGATGGGAATGTGTTGTGTACGCTGTTTTTAGTCAATTTGATTTTGTCATCAATGATCAACTTGCTTCTCACATTCTAGTTGAACTGTTTTCTCCCTATACAAGATAAAACATTTGAATCACCTGGTAATCATCTTATGTTATATCTTGACAAATTACATCTTTACCGAACAACAATTCAGAATCTACTGTACGTTATAAAATTGTTGATTAATTTATGAATCAATATGGTAAATCTGGATAACGATTTAAAAAAGAATATCATCAACATGTAATAAAACAGAGGTGTTAAATGCATGCGGTTGAAAAATTTGGGTGCACATAACTTTTGTGCTGGTGCACCTAAGAAAAAAAGTTAGGCACCAGTGCAAAAAGTTAGTGTAGAGCCTAGATCAGGGGTCTGCAACTCTGGTCCTAGAGAGCCGCTATCCTGCATGTTCTAGATCAGGGGTGTCAAAGTGCGGTCCTCGAGGGCCGGTGTCCTGCATGTTTTAGATGTTTCCCTCTTCCATTCCACCTGGAGGTCATTACATCATTATCAGTCTGATGAGGAGCTGATTATTAACTCTTTAAGTGTCAGTGCTGATGTGTTATGAATGGATGATTTAGTTTAGATATTCAGAAAAATTCAACCGTTTTCCTTTAGTTTTGTGCATGGACAAGGTGCCAAAAAGCAAGAGGTTTTATTTTATTTTATTTAAACATTTTTTAAAGGCAAAATTAAAATTGCTGGGACCATATTTCAATAGTAGTTTTCTTCTTTAGTAATTTTTTTTCCCAAAATTTTCCACATTATTTGTCATTTTGTAAATATTTATTAGTTTTTGTTGCTCATTTTGTTTATTTTTCTACATTTTGGGTTTTTTCATTGTAATATTTTTCTTTGATTTTCTGCCATTTGTGTCTTACTTTGTTCATGTTACCAATTATTTTGTTAGTTCTCAGGAGTTAAAGGGTTAAACTGAATCACATGGAAGAGGGAATTATCTAAAACATGCAGGACATCGGCCCTCGAGGACTGGAGTTTGACACCTGTGTTCTAGATGTTTCCCTCTTCCAACACACCTGATTCAGATGATTAGCCTATCATCAAGCTGTGCAGAAGACTGATAATGTCTGTCAGGTGTGCTGGAAGAGGGAAACATCTAAAACATTCAGGATAGCAGCTCTATAGGACCAGGGTTGCAGACCCCTGGACTGGACTAGATAGATACACAGATAGATAGATAGATAGGAGAAAAATTGATTCACATGTGTCTATGTACGTTGGCCAACAGGGGCAAACTAACTGCATCGACAAAACTCGCAAACACAAGAAAGATTCAACAACCAATAAAACAAACAGAACAGAAGTTAAACTGCAAGGGAAACATTCAGCAATAACAGAAACAAAGCAAAAACAAAAATGTACAAACCCCCCAAAACAAATGCGAAAGAACAATGCTGCAAATACCAAAACATGCAAACTACCAAAACTGCAAGAGAGAAACACTGCTAATTCACTCCACAACAAAACACAAGTCCACCAAAATAAAACAGAAGTAGAGGATGATGGCGGATGAAGACAAAGTTCATTAATTTAAGAAATTAGCGTGGAAAAGTGTAGAGCAGCAACACTATTTTTAGCTACGTCTCTGCTGCTCTTCTATGATATCCTAGCAGATTATGCCAAGTGTCTAAAAAAGATGACAGTAAACAAACCTTTTCACGCTAATCTCTTAAATTAATGAACTTCAGCTTCCTCTTCATCCACCGTCTTCTTCTTTGTTTTATTTTGGTGAACTTCCATTTTGTTGTGGAATGAAATTTCAGTGTTTGTCTTGCAGTTGTTTTAGGAGTTTGCGTGTTTTGGTATTTTCAGCATTTTGTATGTTTTTGCTTCTGCATCATTTTTTCTATTGCAGAATTTTTTCTCTTGCAGCTTCACTTCTGTTGCATTTGCTTTATGTGTTTTTTTTGGTTGTTGCATCATTCTTGTGTTTGCAGCGTTTTGTCGATGCAGTGTGTTTGACCCTGGCAGCCACCGTAGTATCCGGATTTTTTTGTTTTCCAATTTTTAAATGTTTTTTTTGGTCAAGAATTGATTTTTTCCATATTGAAATGATGAATTTGAAGCTGGGTGGGGAAAAAATAATGCTCACCTCCAGCAGAGGACAAAATGTTTTTCTTCAAACTCGAAGGGAAGACAGAATGGAGGACAACTGACAAAAATGCTCTGAGATAAAAAAAAAAAACAAAAACCCCACCATCACATTTTAAGTCCAAAGTGTGGACACATTTTGTATTTTTAGCTTTGAAGGGAAGAGCAGAGCTAGACGTGGATATTTGTAAAGTGTGTAACACACACGTATCGTACTGTGGAAACACCACAAACGTTACTGCACACTTAGCAAGACACCATCCTGAGGTAAATGCAGAGGAGAAACCGATAAATAAATACTGGAGAAAATACATTTTATATTGTACATTTGTCTCTTTTCCATTCAGTCCAGGCTTTGGAATGACAGTTTAAGTTGACTTTATTATGAAGTATGTTAATTTAAACTCTCCTATTTGTGTTGTCTGCAGATAAATGTCACAGTTTACTTCCTAAAGTCTGGTTCAAATATATTACCGCTGAATAAATCTGAACTGGCTCACATATATTCAGCATTTTTGGGGAAATATGGCTCCTGATATGATCTGTAGGCATCATTCAGCTTTTACACCTGGTCTGGTGTTAAAAAAAAAGCAAGCCAAAAATCTGGAATATTGAAGACTCGCAATTTGAATTGACTCGGCACTAGGGTTGTCACGATACTAAAATTTCCAACTCGATACCGATACTAAGGATAATACTCGATACGCAATACTATTTCGATACTGGAGATGTGAGGGATTCCTTTTAAAATGTCCTCCATGGACTGTTAAAAAAAGGTAGTGAGTGCGGGTGCAGAATAAATGCATGTCTATCTCTTGGTAAGTTAAGGTAGGTCTATCTTTTTGCTCAAGCCCTTCTGCAGTGCTAACTGTAAGACTCTTTATGGTCGAGCATTATGTGCGCGGGCGGCAGCGTATTGCATCATGTGACCACCGCGGACCCCTTGCTGGACTAGCGTCAAAAATGATAGGCTGACATGCTCACGGTGGCCTCCGTGGTGGTAACGTGATACTATGCGCTACCGCCTGGCTGCCGCCCGCGCGCATAAACGTTCGACTATATGGAGGCCTTTAAAAGCAAAGTTACATCGGATGGTCCAATCACAGACCTATAGAAATAGTGTATAGGTCTGTGGTCGCACTGGCGTCATCCCGTGTGCTGTCAGAGGCAGCTGGAGAAAAAAAGAGACTTTAACTTACACGCCGACATTACGGCTGTGCCAGAGCTGACCGCGTTGATGCCTGTTTACAATTCTTAACGTTACCCGCTACAAAAAAGCGGCGACGCGCCATAAAAACAAAAATCGATTTTCCAGCAACTTAGTATCTAATTAGATACCAAGGTCAATATCGATTTAGTATCTAAAACCGATTTTTTTTTGACAACACTACTCGGCACCCAAAAAACTTGTAAAAGAATTGAATCTACATACAAGCACATGGTCCCAGCTCTAATATATAGACTGCTTCAGTTCAGTCCCAAAGTGTAGTACAAGAAGTGAATCAGTAAAATGTCCAAAACACAGACATTGACCATTTTATTCATCATGCATCGTATCGGTGTGAACAACTTAACGCAGTCATCATCTAACAGTGACTTTAGTGTACTACATTTCTTCAGCTCTGTTTCTACATCCATGTTCTTGCCCTGTGGGTTTGTTTGTTCACTGGATTCTTGGAATCATTCAGTCATGAAGTTTTGCCTTTTATTGAAAATCAGTGCACATCTTTTCTTACATATATCTTTTTGACACAATTTGCCTTGACCTTCTCGTTGAAAATCAGGTTTGGTTTAAGAAAAATGAAGTAATATCCTGCCACAGTTTAATTGTTTTCATTAATAATTATTAAAAATTAATGTTAACAAGGTGACATTTTTAGATGATTGCTTTTTTCATTCACTACAGCTGGTCCCGGGTACAGGTTCTTGCAAAAGAAAAAAAAAACAGTCCATCACTTGAAGGAAGTGGAAAAATAAGACTTTAGAAGTTTTTGCTTTGTGATTTAAAAACAACAGCCATACATGCAGGTCTGTTTTTCTATCAGGATCTGACAGGACATGTTTTGTATGTTCTGTAGACCCATGACAATACTGTTTGCAGTTAATGGTTTATTATCTAACTTTACTGGCTTCCTCCAAATTAAAATAGATCAGTCTGTTTGCATGTATTCGAGTGAGTTTGAGTGTTCTGAAACAAACATTTATTTTAACTAATTTGGCCACTTCACCGCAAAGTCTTAGCCTAGCCGCGCTAGACTCCTAGTGACAACACATGCAATGTGCTACAGTAGTAGTCTAGTTACGCTCGAGTCAACTATTGGCTAGGTTTCCCTGAAACTGGTCGACGAATCACTTGGAAGTATAGAGTCGGAGGGCGGCGTTACAAAGTGATGCTGCAATGAAACAACAAACAACCAGAAGCAACCATAGAAGAAGAAGAAGAAGAAGAACAAGTGGACAGTTCCTTTTGTCTCATTGACTGCCAGCTGTGTTCAGAATGGACAGCTCCATACTGCCAGACTTTTTGGCCATTTTTACTGAACTTTCAAGACCCAAAAATAGATGTCCCAACTTGAGATGGTGAAATTTCTAAAAATAAAAATAAAAATCTTGGCCGATCATTGAGCCTCATTAACTGGTTGAAGTCAGAGAAAAGTAAAAACTTTCTTTGTCAGCTCACACACTCGCGGTCATTTACGCACAGCAGTGTGCTCACTTGGCTTTTTAAACATGAGTTTAAAAGGTTGACTTCTGCACAAACTGTTTTTGTCGTAGTCCACCTGTCATGTCATTGTCAGTAGGTCTGTCAGATGGATAACGCAACTCATCCACCTCGCCATCAGGTTGTCATGGTAACAACTTGCTGTCCCAGTCTCTAGCTGCTAGCTCTAGAAGTTTTATTACCTCATGTCAGCTTTGTGTTTAGTTTGTTTTTAGTAAAGGTTCTAAACTGGTGTGAAATGGTCGTACCACAAGATTAGCTGAGCTCTGAGTTTGATATTAATAAATTCCATCTTGTAGCCTTATGCTAATGTTCAAATTCATCATTTTCAAAGTTATGCTATGGAGAGATCACAAAGCTTCCTCTTTATAACCTGCACTATAATGATAAAGAGTTTGTGCAGTGGTTTGTGTGACTGATGCAGGATGGTTTTTTTAAGCAACAGAAAATTATAACCGAACAATGTTGATGTGGTCAATCATCCATCAAACGGTCATCGGTTAACATCCCTAGTCCCAACACCTTGTATTGTTTCATTCGTGGGTGTTCACAACTTTTAGTTTGTACCAAACCATCACACATGCACACACACAAACAGTAATCTGGTGTTATAACACCTTGACCTGCACTCCCAGAGTGATGGTCTGCACTGGATTCACAGCGATGTGGGGATGAATATGACACCTCACCCTTGTCAGTCGTGGTTGCAACACTCTTACTGCAGATCCACTGACAGATGCCAGTGTAAACCGCTTGTATTTTTTGATCCCTTCCATTTCGTCTTCCGCTTCAGCATTTTCTCCCTCTCTCAACTCACCAATCTCCATCTTCTTCGAGGCACAAATCATTGGTTGTTCTTTTATTGGAAAATACAGCTTCTGCACCGACTGGGACAGAAATCCATTGGCCACAAGTCTGAAATTCACACATATGATAAACAAGACCTTGATCCACTGCCCCCATGGAAAAACACAAAAGACATGTGCGCGAGTATGTATGTATATATGTATATATATATATATATATATATGTATATATATATATATATATATATATATATACACACACGCATATCTTTGGCAGTCAATGAGTTATCACAGATGAGTGAAGAATGTGAGAACGTCAATCTTTAAATTCTTTTCACAGAAGTGACCACAGTCGTTCAGCTCCATAATCCACCATTTTGTTTAGTCATTCCTAACTTTCTCCAGACTCCTCCGTCAACTTTCAGGCGCTCTAACTACATAATTCTAAATATTACACTGATTGGTTGTAGTACCGTCTTATTGCATACAGAGGGATTTTAAAGACAACCTTTTAGCCCCGCCTCCCCTGACTATGAAGCACCACTAGACCCATACATGGAATGAATAGGGGTAGCGCGGCAAGGCTAACGAAGTCTAAGATACACAGGATGATAGTAAATATTGCTTTGGAAACAAAGTTATATTTGTTATTTTCTGTGTAGGAAAATGATTCTTTTGGGTGATAGTCCTGCTGTGTCAAATCTGTGTTGTAAATGCTGTTGATTCATTCAATGTTGTTGCATAATGCTGCTTTGCTTTCCTGTCCTGAAAGAGAGCATATTGGATACACTTGACTATGTGAAGAGAATCTTAAAACCAACCAATTTTTGAGTAAAAAAGGAAAACTTGCACCAACATGAACTTTGTATGTTTGGACTTAAACTGCAAATCAAAGGCTTTTCATCTGTAATAGTTTATTTCTGCTTTTCACCTCACAGCTTTGCTGTGCATACAGACAGTAATTTCCCATCATCCCTTTGTCTGGAGCCCGACACCACATTGTCCGTCGCTCTTCGACTGGCTCACATTGAGACTCAGGCTCAGATTGCCTTACAGCAGCTAGCTGTTCTAGCAGCTCTAACTGTGGGCACCCAGGTTGGCAACAGCCGATTGTCAGCGGTGTTATCTCCTCACCTGGCCTTCCTAAGTCTTCACAGAAGACATCAAATATCAACTGTTGGGCTGCACTTGGACACAAACAGAAAATATTTCAGAACTACACAACTCCTCTCTGCTGCCATGTATCACCACCAGGGGCCACATCCCTTCCCAAATCGACCACGGCCACCTCCAAATCAACAGCAGAACCGCCCTCCCTCTGGCATGGTGTCGCAGGTGATGGGTTTCCAGTTTCCTCGCCCCACTCAACTGCCTGATGAGCTGGAGTCAGCTCTTTCTATCAGGGGTTCTAGAGACATGGATCACCGCCTTATGGAACACATTGACCGACCAAACCAACATCAGAACCAAGGCTCTGGATCTGGGATGAGTCAGCACGTAGGCTATAGCTCTAATCTCCCTGATAATCAAAAAAGTCAACAACCAGGAGTGGACTGGACAAATTACCAACCTCCATCTAAACTATTTGCCAATGCTCCTCCTAGTACAGGCCACCAGTCCCACCACGGCCAACAGCAGCCTGGTACTAGTCTCTCAGCCTGGAATGCCCCCATAAGTGACTCTCCATCACCCCAAATCCGGCATGCCCACAGTGGGGGTGGAGATGGTCAGGGCTTGTACACACCAGAAAGTGCTGGAAGTATCTTGGCTAGCTTTGGACTTTCAAATGAGGATCTGGAAGTGCTAAGTCATTATCCTGATGATCAGCTGACTCCAGATACTTTACCTTTCATCCTACGGGACATCCAAATCAACAAGTCTGGGAAATCAAAAAATGCACCTCCTGCTTCGTCCTCATCGTTCCCACATAGCGTTGGCGATATGCAGCTGCCACCTTCCCATTCTTCCCCGATGGCATGTTCAAACTCGCAGGAAGTGCCAAGCCTTCTAACTGTTACTCAGACAGCAGGTAAAATTATTGACTATGGTCATGCCAGTCGGGCAAAGGATGACAGTAGCACCAGAGAAACTTTCAAAAGAGAGCGTTTGTCCAGTGAGAGGGCAGTTAAAGTGTACCCGACCTCATCCTCTGCTCCAAAACTGGAGTCTGGGGAGAGGCGGCAAGTTCGTCTGGAACCAACTGAATCAAGCAAGCACGGAGATCGGGACTATCGCAGGACAAGCAGTGAACATCAGCGGAGCAGCCGATCACCTGCACGAGAATTTTCATCATCCTCAAAATCTCGTCACCAAGACAGAGACTACACACACGAAAGACCCAAACCAAGGCCTGTATCGGAAACCAGGAGTGAGGATTCTTCTTTATCCAGACGTCCTGTCTCAAAACCACACAGCAGCACCAAGAAGTTGCCTACACCCACCATGAGAAGTGATTTCTCAGCTATGCCTCCAAAGGTGTATCCTCATACCTGCTCCATCTGTGAAGTACAGTGTGATCAGGAAAAGGTGAGTGCCAATATACCATCGCATCAATGTCCAGAAGATTTCCATGAAGGAATAACTTCACTTAGTGAACTGGACTTTTTCTTTATCAGACAGTTGCATAGATAAGTGTTGGTGTATGTCATCTAAGGCTGGGCGATATAACGGTAGCAATATATATTGCAATGTAATTTCCATCTATGGAAATATGAGACACGCTCAATACAATTTTGGTAGAAATTGTTCATCTAAGTTTTGACAGATGTGAGAGCAGCCAATCATGATGGGTAGATTGCAGTCATGTGATTATGATGACATATTTTCAGCTGGAGGGCAGGAAGTAACCACGGAGACTGTCGCTATAGAGTAAACCATTGAAGAGAGTGTTTATTGTATAGATTTAGATCCAGTGTCCAAACACAGATACAAAGGTTTAAAATGACCCATATCTGATGAAAATTAATGGGTTTGGACAGAAGCCAAAGATTTTCCAAAAGTCTGTGCTGTGGATATTACTAACTACCTAGTCCCACAGACATCCTACTACACCAGCAGCAGATGAAAAACTAGAAATGTTTGGGGACATACAACTTTTTTGTCAGTGGGTGGGTCCACAACCTCGGTACCAGAAGGTTCAGTGATGATTATGGTTTAGTCTTCACCAGGGTGAGTGTTTTATTTGTAAAGATGCCACGTCAAGATGTATTGCATGTTTGTTGACATTAGTCGCTACCACTAGCAGTAACAACTTCAACAAACATGTAACTCACCTTGATGTGTCTAGTTAAACCACATCCACAAAAAAGTTAGCTTTGGAAGATACCTCTGACCAAGTGGTTGCTGCATTAGCAACCACTTGCAGGCCTTGGCAGACATTAGCATTAGCATTAGCAGTCTCTGCTCCTCCTGACAGCAAACACAGATTTAAAATTCACTTTTTACGGTGTTTTTCTATGAGTTTTTTCCATTTCTCATCTTTGTGAATGACAACCTTTGGTACTCTTAAAAAAAAACCTTGATTCCTTCTGTGGGTTAGAATGATTGTCGCAGCCGTAAACTACACAAAAAATCGCGTGCTGACTATATAGCAATGTGACATCATGTGAAACCAACCTATTAAATAGTGGTACACAAACCAGTCATGCTAGAGCCACGTCAAGTTAGGTTGATGCACACAGCACATGTAAAGGCCTATTTATCTTCTGAATCCAAGTCATCTGTGACTTGTCGGAGGTACGTCGCAGACTCTTTAGCCCCCATCGCAAAGAGAAAAGTTTAACCCACCGCAGACAGTGTCGCAGAGAAGACCAGAAAAGAGGCCTCTGTTTGGTCCATTCTACATCGACACTACATGCACTTCCACTTCTCTTCTGTGTTGTCTTGTGAACACAGACATCATTGTAGAAGACGACTCGTATGAATGTGGATTCGGCCGAGTGCATGAGGATGTGGAACAATCTGCAAGACAAGTTTGTTCGACAACAAAAAAGCCTGATGTGGGGAGTGGGGATTCCGGTGGGAAATTGTAGCCAGTTAGTGAGAATGGGTTTGTAGCACAGAGGGAGCTAAAAGCCCTGTGTCTCGGGTGCTTTCCGAGAACGCGTGTTGTTGCTAAGTTACGCACTTATGTGTTATGAATAGCGCACGCCATGTACTCCTTGCACTGGCATAAATTACAAATATCTGCGACTAATTAACTCCGACACTTTGCTGCAAAAGCATGCAGAGTCGCTGCAGCACTCATGCTAATGTTTGGGCTGTGAGAGGTAATGAATGTCCCTTTGTTAGGAAAAGAGGATCCTTTCTATCTCTGTCTCTGATGTCTTCACAACTAACTTATGAGTCATGGAAAATTTAAGTTTGGCAAAAAAAAAAATTGTGATGCATATTGATATCGTCTGATATGGAATATATATATATATATATATATATATATATATATATATATTGCAATAATTCTTGTATATCGCCCAGCCCTGATGTCACTCCAAATTATTTTACCTCAATTTTTAATTCTCTTCTGATCCAGCAGAACCATAATTATAGACCAGTATTAGAAATGTCTGACTGCATACATTGGGAAATCTTTTTTAATTTTAGATTTTTTTTACTAAATTTTTTTATTTAGGTTTTTTGACGCCATGGCATTTTGGCAACTGTCTTTTCAAGAAAAAACTACGCAGTTTGAAGTGACAAATGCCACGAGGCATATTTTAATAGGGTCCCTGTTGAGGAGGTTTTTGTGTGAATCTGTAACTCATATCTTTATGTTGACTTAAGTTTTGGACAAGGTTTAAAAGTTATCGATTGCAAATCATCCAAGAAGCAGTCTTTGCTTCTCCTTCCATTTTGTACAAAAATGTTTTGTTTCATCACATGTAGGCAACATCTATAAAATGTGAAAGTGCCATTATAATTTGTTTTATTTAAAGGATACTGTTAACTTGACTGAATCTCAATATCGATTAATGGTCTTGAAAAGAGACTCAGATTAGTAGTGATAAAATGGAACAAATGGGTTTGAGCAGAGTAGGTATTTTCTCATAGAAAATCCACTGGACTGAATGTGGTGTGAAAGGCACCATGGTGATGTGATGGACTTAAATTTAGAAATACTTTTTTTGTCCTCTTCTTTAGAGTGTATATACACATTTACTTGTGACTTCATTGTTAAGTATTGTTTGTGTGGTATCTCCAGTTAAGTAATTATATTTGTCAACATGTTGTTATTATAAAGTGATTATCATGATCACTTATCGTAAGTTCATTACTTTAGTCTTGGTAAACTGGGTGAAACAAAATGAAAATGTGATGCATTGTAAGGAATGTCAATGATTCCTTTCAGTTTGGTTTAGTCAGTAGATTGGTGGGATATAGAATGCTGATGGACATGGGGGGTATGTTCACAAAAATCTGATGTTTTGTAACACAGTCAAAAAGTTTGTTCTTTTTCCTTTCTCTTTTTTTCTCCAAGTAATGAGCATGTGGCAGCGAAGATGAAGGAAAATGAAAAGAAAAGCATAAATGTTTTTGAAGATCAGAAATTATACAACATTGAAGAACAAGACCAGTACAGCACAAAGCAAAATTAACTTTTTTTTTCAGTTCAGCAGTTTTCTAATCGTGGTATGAGATGACGGCAGCAAATAAAGCTGGAGAGCAGAATAATGCTCTGCCTGGGAACTTAAAACTTTCACTGCACTTAGTTTTTGTACATTTGTCGTCAAGTTTGTAAGAATTGCAAATCTAAATTTGCAGAGTTGTGGTCTTCATTCATTTTGTGTTTTGACACCTTCGTGTCCTGTTTATTCTTTTTCTCTTTAGGATTGGATTTCCCACATTAACACAGTCAACCACACTGCTGCTTGCAGAGGCCTACGGAACAAGTGAGGAATATTTAACGTTAAACACTTTCAGTCGTGTTACTATGCAGAAAATGGTACAAACCATTTTAAAAGGGTATGTTACACATATTCTATTGGATTTTATCTTGAAGGTGGTTATAAAATAGGTACTGAGGCATTAGGATCTTCACCAGAAGTCTTAGTTCTTTCACAGTAATGGTATGTGAAATGCCACTCTAACTTTTTGTGTTTCTCGTAAGGTACCCTGATTGGAAACCAAATGTTGCAAGGTCAGTTGGACAGTCATTCAGGTTTTCTTGAAATTAAGACTGATATCACTGAGGTTCCTGAGCCATAAAATCTATGGCTTAAAGAGATCCTCGATCTTCATGAATTCATGTATCATTCGTTCATTCTTTTTTCAAAATGAAACCAATAATAAGACTATGAAAAAACAACTAGTTTCTTTATTATTTGTTTCCAAAACCCAAATGAAATAAGGATAGTGATTTAGGGTGTCACATGAGATCTCACGAGATGCAATTTGGCGAGATTTGCCGTCACCTTAAAATTCTGTCTCGTGAGATTTCTTTTCCAGCAAGCAGTCAAAATGATGCCAGAAAACACAGGTTTTGCTATTGAAGACGCTTCCACCACTTTCAAGTCATGTCTTTGGCAGCATTTTGGGTTCTGACAGTAACGATAAATGATAAGACATGGACAGTATACGACATAAATGCTCCGTCATCTCCTGCCCCAGTGTGTTTTCTCTCTCTCCGTCTCTTCATCTGTTTATATTTTACATTTTAATTTTGGTTTTGGAAACAAATAATGAAGAAACAACTTGTTTTTTCATTGTCTTATTTTTGGTTTTATTTTGAAAATCTAATACACGAATGACACACACACATTTTCATGCTTCTATTAGGCAAAAACACACCAACCCGATTTTCAGTGATCAGACATCATTGGGCAGTCTGGTGAGGTTGGTCACATGAATCTTTTTGGTATGTTCCATACAAGTGGATACCATCGCCGTTCTTTACAACCAATTTGACGTGTAGTTGGCCACCATTCTCGGCTTTCATGTGACGTCACAGGACTTTCCAAATGTGGGAGGCTGCCATGTTTGTGCCCCTTTGTTTCAGCGTCCTTTTAATTAACAATGGCAAGACAGCGTGTGGGTCAACTTTATTGGTAACTTTTGCTTTTCCTTTGTAAAATACATCCATCTAAATGCCTGTATTGAGTAGAGCAGTGTTTGCCAACCTTCTTGAGACACAGCACATATTTTATATTAGAAAAATCACAAGGCATACCACCAAACAAAAGGTATATTTATTATTGAAATATATTACCACTTTAGGTATAGGTGCAAAATGTATGACTTCCTTTTTATTGCTTTTACCGCAACCAACAACAATGCAGTGAACAATCGTGTAGAGATGCAGCTTTGTTTACAACCGCATGGGCACAAATATGGCGGATAACGACCATTGCCAAGGCCTGTTCATGTGACTGAAAGCCGAGAATAAAGTCATTCAGTCAGACAAAGCTAATTGGTGGAGGGATAGCCCTTGACTAGTAAATTGGGGAACAAGAAGTCTCCATGTGAATCAAGCAAAGAACTTCTATAATAGACCATGAACTGCTCATATCACATCTGAATGAGTGCCAGTCAGTGTTGTCTATGGACTTCAGTTAGCATTGTTGGTATAGTCTGTCTCTTTCTCATAAGTTTTTACCTGGCATCTTTATTTTTCCATAAGAAGTCCAACAGCTGACAACACCAGCATCATCTTCCTTTCACTTCCTGGCATCTGTCTTGACTATATACCAATGTGATGTCATGTGAAACCAACCATGAATTAAACCCCAACCCTTCTTAAATACTCGGCACTCTCTGCCGACAGCAATGACTAATGAGAGTGAGCTCTGTGTTTTAGTCTAGAGAGATGCTCCTTCATTTTCTATTTTATGTCTTGTACAGAAGTACAGACGTCAGTAGGCATTCTGGTGTGTTTTTTCCACACGTTTTTGACCATGTCAGGGACACTAGGAGCTGATGTTTCTGGTGATGATCGGTAATCGTATTGGTGTGTATTTGTCCATTACTGGTAAAGTGAGTTTTAAAAGCAGAGGTGGAAAGTAACTAAGTTATTGTACTTTATTGTACTTAAGTAGATTTTTTTAGGTATCTGTACTTTACTTCAGTATTTATTTTTCTGGCAACTTTTTACTTTTACACCCTACATTTTTGCATAAATATCTGTACTTTATACTCTTTACATTCTCAGAAGAGATTTGTTACTTTTTCAACCTAAACAGATGTGACAGTATGAAACATCAGTGGACAGAAACTGACTTTATATATTAGATGAATATTTCATAATTTGACAAACTTTTGACACAATTTTAACATTTTATTTCACAATTTTGACAGTTTCTCTTAAAATTATGCATTTTTAAAAAATATATCATTTGTAATATTTTTTATAAATCTCATGACTTTTTATGTCAATTGTGACTTTTCTTTCCATTTTTTCCTAAATTTCCTGCCCATATCCACAAAACTGAGTACAGTGACCCTATCAAACACATTATCTACACACTAACTCACTTTTAAATGCTTTATTTTAGATACTTTTGAAACTTTTCAGATTTTTCCTGGTTAAATAAGTAGTATTGCGTTCATGGCAAAAAAAAAAATGCAGTTCTACTTGTTACTTTATTACAATTGTGAAGTTATACATCAGTAAAGGAGTTGAATCAGTACTTCTACTTTTACCAGAGTATTTTTTTTACATCAGTAGCTGTACTCCTACTTAAGTACAGAGTGACTACTTTGAACACCTCTGCTTAAGTGTCGCTGCTAGAAAAAGTAATCACTCACACTTGTACAGATCATAATGATAAGAGCTTCATCAGTTTGTAACAGTGTTTTTTATGTTCATGTTCTTCAAATACAATCTTTCGTTGGGTCTGACCTTCAGTCGTAGTGGTCGATATGGGAGCCGGGATGCAAATGTTCACATTCAATCTCCCTCTCGATCCCCATCGTGGTCCCCGGGTCCTTCCCTGAACAAACACAAGCTGGGCCATGACCACAGGCATCATGGGAGGACGGCTACTCTTCACCATAGCCCCCGTCACCACCACAAAGGTAAACCACCTGCAGCAAAACTACCTTTCTGTCATGAGTTTGAAATGCTTCTCGGTATGTAGAATGTCTAGTGCTACGGCCACACCAAACATGTGAACGCCTGTCACGCGCTGCGTAAACATACGAGTTTGGACACTTTGCTGTCAATTTGCAGCCTCTCTGAACAAGCAATCCCCGAGTCTGGACGCTGTTGAATTGCTGCTCTGTACCTGCTCTGGAGGTCCCATAAGCCCAAGGGCCACACGCTTACAGCACACGGAATTCTACCACCTCCTCCAGGAAGTGTAGTCTGGATGATGTCCGCTTTCAACGATATTTCAGGCTCAGTTTCTCTTTCTGTCACCTTCAATTCAATTCAATTTTATTTATAAAGCCCTAAATCACAACAAAGTCGTCTCAGAGGGCTTTACAAAAACACAATCAACTACAGAAATACATGAAAAGTCCCAGGCATCCCCTGTCCTTAGACCCTCCCCCTGTCCTTAGACCCTCCCCCTGTCCTTAGACCCTCCTTCTCGGCAGAAAAAACTTCAAAACCCAGTGGGAAAAAGAAGAAATCTTGAGGAGAACCACATTGAAGGACAGATCCACTCCCATGGACGGACAGGCTATAGATGAACGTCCATATATAAATGCAGGAAGGGGGGCTGGTCCAGACAGGCAGGGGCGGGGGTCCGGGGTCACAGGTCAGCACAGGCGAGACACTGCAGATCCTGTCGTCCATGGCTCCCGTGCAGACACTGTCAGGAGAGCCACCACTCCCCCCAGGGGGGGGAGGGGGGAAAGGGGACACCAGGTGACTAGTCATGAACAGACTTGGTATGAAAGATAGGTTATAAAAATGACAGAAACAGATGTGAGAGAGAGAAAGAGAAGAAAGAACTCAGTGACTGTACTTCCCCCAGCTTCCCCCAGCTGCTGGGACCGACCTTCTGGGTCGGTCCCAGCGTCATACATCATTCCATCACGCTGTTGGCAGCATCTCAACGCTGATTGGCTATCGTGGCTCGGTGTCATGCGAAGTCGCCTGAAAAGTTAAATATTTTCAACGTACACGTATTTGGAGCAAAGCGTGATGCTCCAACTCCCCCCACGCGCCAACGCAACACACCCAACGCATAATCTTGACGCGAGAATGTGAAAATTTGCTTTCAGTGTGGCTGTACCATAATTCTAAGAGAAAAATAATTAAGGAACTTGAATTTTAACTTGATGAAATTAATTGAAATGGATTATTTGAATGGCACGAGTTTCAAGCTATTCATGAAGTCTCTTTACAATTTATAAAAATCAATGACAAAAGCAGTTGTGATGTGATGTTAGGTCCATTTTCTTTAATGTACTCAACTGAATCATTGCTCCATTTTCTTCAATCACGGATCAATTACTCCAAATAGACTTGTACAATTTTCACCAAAGAGTTCTAGCGGCAAATTTGAGAAATGTTTGTAAACCATGGTTTGTTTGGGTTTTTTTTTACATAATTGGAGGGTGCTGATTCTGAATATTGGATTTACTAAGCTGAATTGTGAGTTTCAAGCCTTGTAATTTGCATATTGAAATTAAATATAAGACTTTTTTATTATTTCTTAACTAATCAGTTAAACATCATAGTACCAGGCTGGAATGTTATATTTCAGTGCTACAATAGTACGAGTCACAGCAAAATGATTAACATAGCATTGACATTAGCAAAAGGAATTAGTGAGATTTTTGCCCAGACTAGACTAGAACACTTTTCAACAAGTGTCAAATATGAGGAAAAGTTGTTAAACCATCTTTTAACATCATTTGAGGATGTTTCTGAATATTGTGTTTATTACCAGCTGGATTTGAAGTACTAAGCCTTGTAATTTGCATATTAATATGCGACTGGATTGTTAGCATTTTTTGAATGTCGGCCATCTTGAAACCGTTGCATGTCCTCATGATAGAGCAGCAGTAACTTACAACATTTGGTGACGATCCATCAACCCTTTAAAAAGTTATCGCTCCAACAAAATTCTTCATTGGCCGAGTATGACTGCTACACTATTATGCTAGTTAGCATGCTTAAAACGCTAAATTCAGCTTGGTAAACAAATTTGCCACTAGACCCTTTTTCTGAAGAACTTTCTGAGATTTTTGTCAGTCTAAAATGATGACCTTGACTGTTTGACTGAAGATGTGTCGCCACAACTGGGTGACCTTGAACCAACCATTTTCCTAGCCAGATGGTGTCCCACCACATTAGGGACTGCATGTTGGTGGGTTCCTAAACCAAACAGTACCAGACCATGACTTCCCTCATTCACCTGGTTCATCTGTATTTTTTCTATGGAATTATGTTAAAGATTTCATGTATTGAACAAAGCCAAGTAACATCAACATCATGTAGCAAAAGATCACTGATGTCATTAACACCATTGATGAGTTTATGAGACAGCCAACATGGAAACAAATCCAGTACCATCTGGATGTGGTGTCCATATCGAGGTGTACTAAATGTGGCAAAAAAACAAAAAAAACAACCTCCAACATCTACGTTCGTATTTTCAGTAATTTCCACAGATTTGTCGAATCATTTGCTTTTGTAATAAATTTAAGCAGTAAAAAGACTTTATATTGATGCCCTGTATAAACTGCACTGAGATTGAGGAGTCGAAACGAGGAGATTATTACACATTCACATCTAAACTCATCTGTTCTCACTTCTGCTTCAAAGACTACGACCATCGGTTTGGGCATCAACATTCCAGTTCACGCAGCCCCTCCCATTCCTACCGACCCTCCTCCAGAAATGATGACAGGGATTCTTCAGGTCAGTGAAAAGCTAAATCCACTGTACATTTTGTAGTTTTGAATATCAGAGAGTAAAAGTTCTCAATTTTAATTTAGTTCATTGTGCCACATAATCACATCCTAAATATATATGAATTAATTGATTGTGGGAAAAGACTCAAAACGATCTGTTTGTAAAATATAGGAATTTTCTTTTCTTAGAAAGATATTGTGTTGTATCTACATTTTAGATATATATTTTTTAATTTATTTGACCTTCATTCAATCAGGGAAAAGAATTCAATTGAGGTTCAGACTCTTTTACAACAAAGTCCTCACTAAGATAGGCGAGACCTGTACTTTAAAGGGATTATCCAGAGTAAAATCAGTTTAGCTAATTTTTTTAGATTGGGACTACATGCATATAGTTCACATAAAAATCACTATTTGGATGAACACTGAGAAATTTAGATTTTCCCATTTTGAGCCAAACTGTGTTAACATGGAAGTGATTAGGTCATGTCTTTTGCACCGACAGGAAAGGCTTTTTTTTCCAAACTCTTCTAAAGTTCTAAACAACATCCCACTTGCGTGACAGTAAGTAGAGGGTTCCTAAAGACAAACCCAAATGTCCTGAGGGTAACCCTAACCCTAACCCTATCTTTGGATAGTTTATCCAGAGTTATTGATCTACAGACAAACAACAACGTGTCAGTAGTCTAAGCTTTGCTGGTGCATACAGCTTCATTTACATTTATAATGAAATAAAGGACTAGATTTTCTAAAAACAATACAACAAAATCACTAATTTCCAGAGTGTCCAACTCTGCACTTGGCAATTTCTGTCTTACTTCTCAGACGTCTTCTGCATCCAGAGGTCCATGTCTGTAGATCAGTAACTGTGGACACTATCTGAGGACATGAAGACCTCGGGACACTTGGGTTTGTCTTTAGGGACCCTCTACTTATGACAGCTGAAGTGTGACGTTGTTCTAAAGTTTAGAAGAGTTAGTCTAAAATAGTGTTTCCTGTCGGTGTAAAAGACATGCCCTAACCACTTCCATGTTAACACCGTTTAGCTCAAAACAGCAACATTTAAATTTCTCAATGTTCATCCAGCTGGAGGCTTTGGTCCAGGAAGAGTGGACCAGAACCCCACAGGAGACAGCAGACAGTGGACACTTAGAGGAACCATTATCCAGAACAAAAACCAGTCTACTGACGATTAGGAAAAGACATTAGACTGAGTAAACCTCGGGTATGATTCACTGTTGTGCTGCTCGATGACCCACAACCAACCGCTTTTTTAACTAATCCGCCCGCAACTCGGACTGTGAGAAATATATTTGAAAAGAAAGGACCCGACCCGACTGGTCAGCCCGCGCATCGCTGGTATGAATAATTTTGAACATGGTGGGTTTTTTTGGAAATCCACTAATAAAATATTCCTGAAATATTTTTTTTCCTCCAAATATAATTTGTAGTTTTTCCTTCACTTGTGTTTTACATACAGGTTAGAAAGAAACTGGAGAAAACTAATTCCTTTTGTCACAAAAACAAAAAGTCACAAAAACCGGAAGGGGTATGAATAATTTTGAGGGCGCCTGTATATATTTACTCTCCTAATCATCTAAAACAGGGGTTCTCAAACTTTTTTGGCCCAGGTCCCCCTTGGAGGGGTGAAATTTTTCCATGTCCCCCCTCATCCTCGCGATACTGAAAATGATAAAAAACCACTTCAACAATGATTATTATGAAACAATGATAACCTTTTTTAATAGTGCTTTTGTGCAAACCAGCCACATTTTCAGGTATTATAATATAAATGAACACTTCAGAAACAACAATTTTAAATAATTTTAAAATAATAAACGGAACAAAAGACACACAAAACCGTGTGTGTGACAGACAGACAGACAGACAGACAGACAGACAGACAGACAGACAGACAGACAGACAGACAGAGACTTAATGAGAGGGATGATCTTGTCAAACTCAATATAACTATCAATGTACTTTCTCTTTTTAGGGTTAGGGCGTTTGTTTTTGTCATTGTCATTTTCATTGTCATTTCTTTTACCACTTCTTCAGGAACTTGGCGGACACAAAAATCGATCCATGTTCGCTGCAGGGTGGCTAAAAATAGCCTGTGACTCGCTCCGTCTGAATTTAGTCAAGCTAGCGTCAAACAGCGCTGTTACTTCCGCCCGCTCGCTACAAAATAAAACTTCCGCATTTCAAAATAAAACAGCAAAAAAAAAACAAAACCGTGAATAATTTCGCGTACCCCCTGGACATGCGCCACGTCCCCCTAGGGGTCCGCGGACCCCAGTTTGAGAACCGTGGATCTAAAAAATGAGTTCAACTGAGTTTTACTCCAGATAATCCCTTTAACTAGACTGTGGTGGGGGTCTCTGGAATATGGAACCATTATGACACCACCTTATTTGGTGAAACTGTAGGGTTGGTATCTGCACAGAACATGTAAACACCTTTGTCTTTCTGTGACGTGGACACAGGTGGTTCATCACACAGTGGTTTGAAGCGTCCACATTACGATTCAGTGAGGCGCTCCACTTACATCAGTCAGCATCCATCCTCTATTAAGAGGCCTAGACTGGTACCTGGAGAGTTGAACAAGACCCTCAAGCCTGGGGCGAAGGGTGCGCTGAAGACCGCCAAGACAGCAGCTGGAAAAGATGATTCAGTGAGTTCTCAATGATTACTAAAGGCCTTAAAGGGGTAGTTCACCAAACATCCAAAATCATGTATATACACATTGTTTCAGAGGTGGAAAGTAACTAAGTAAAAGTACTTTGTTACTGTACTTAAGTAGATTTTTTTAGGTATCTGTACTTGAGTATTTATTTTCCTGACAACTTTTTACTTTTAGTCCCTACATTTTTACATAAATATCTGAACTTTATACTCTTTACATTTATATAAATATTTGTACTTTATGCTCTTTACATTTATATAAATATATGTACTTTATGCTCTTTACATTTATATAAATATATGTACTTTATACTCTTTACATTTATATAAATATATGTACTTTATACTGTTTACATTTATATAAATATATGTACTTTATACTGTTTACATTTATATAAATATATGTACTTTATACTCTTTACATTTATATAAATATATGTACTTTATACTCTTTACATTTATATAAATATATGTACTTTATACTCTTTACATTTATATAAATATATGTACTTTATACTGTTTACATTTATATAAATATATGTACTTTATACTCTTTACATTTCTATAAATATATGTACTTTATCTTATACCTTTATACAAACTGAAAAGATGTAACAGTGTAAAAATAAGTCTTATAAACTTATAAACTCTACCCCCTTTTACAAACTAATAATCCAGCAGCTTCCACATTCTATGATTTAACACACTTTTTATATCTATTTATCCCTTACACAAAACATCTACAATCATTATATCATATAATCAACTATAAGTTTATTTATATTCACTTCATATTTACTACAGTAAAAACAGTATTTAATATGATATCTCCTAATTATGACACATATTAATTTATCACAATAAAATCTTATTGAATGCGTCCTTCTACTATAACTTAATATTCACTTATTCAAATAATGTTCTGTATTTTGTTATTATTCTAATTTTATTCATCCTTTTAGATACACTAATTGAAATATTCACAGAACATCATAAAATGAAAGACATCGTAGTGAATTGAATTGAGTGTTTGAAAATGACTGAAATCCTTTTAATTTCATTCATGTCTATCTAATACTGTAATCTATCTAATAATCTAATACTGTTTGATTGTAGTCTGGAAAGAGCCAACTGGTCAAGAAGAAGAAGAAAGTTGTGGCTCCTGAGCCTCGGAAACAGAACTTTATACACGGCCTGGTTTATCTGACCGGCATCCCCAAGGACGCCACAGAGCAGGAAGTCACAGACCTGGTGGGGTCCTTTGGAAAGATCAACAACGTCATCCTTCTGCCGTGTTCCGAAGAGGACACTGAGAAAGACCAAGGACAGAAGGTACTGCATGTTTACCTTAACCCTTTAACAACCGTCACCTACGGTGGTCGACGGGCGCCAACACACCGCATCGACCAAACGCTGCAAACACGAGAAGAATGCAACAACCAAAAACACAAACGCACAAAACAAATGCAACACAAGTGAAGCTGCAAGAGGAAAATACTGCAATAACAGAAACAAAAATGTACAAACCCCCAAAACAAATGTGAACGAAAAATGCTGCGAATACCAAAACACGCAAAGCTACCAAAATACCTGCAAGAGACAAACACTGCAAATTCACTCCACAACAAAACTGAAAGTCACCAAAAGAAAACAGAAGATGATGATGATGGTGATGGATGAAGTTCGTTACTTTAACAGATTAGCATGAAAAGGTTTTTCCCTTCATCTTTTTTAAACACTTGACCATAATCTGTTAAGATATGATTGAAGAGCAGCAGAGGTGCAGCACTAACATTAGCTTCATACCTCTGCTGCTCTACACCTTTTCACACTAATGTTAAATTATTGAACTGCAACTTCATCTTCATCCACCGTCTTCGTCCATTTTATTTTGGTGAACTTCGGTTTTGTTGTGGAGTGAATTTGCAGTGTTTTTCTGATGCAGTTGTTTTGGTATTTGCAGCATTTTTCTTTTGCGTTTGTTTTGGTGGTTTGTACGTTTTTACTTCTGCATCATTTCTGTTATTGCAGCATTTTTCTCTTGCAGTTTCAATTCAATTCAATTCAATTCAATTTTATTTATAAAGCCCTAAATCACAACAACGTCGTCTCAGAGGGCTTTACAAAAACATAATCAACTACAGAAATACATGAAAAGTCCCAGGCATCCCCTGTCCTTAGACCCTCCCCCTGTCCTTAGACCCTCCTTCTCGGCAAGAAAAAACTTCCAAACCCAGTGGGAAAAAGAAGAAATCTTGAGGAGAACCACACTGAAGGACAGATCCACTCCCATGGACGGACAGGCTATAGATGAACGTCCATGTATAAATGCAGGAAGGGGGGGCTGGTCCAGACAGGCAGGGGCGGTGGTCCGGGGTCACAGGTCAGCACAGGCGAGATACTCCAGATCCTGTCGTCCATGGCTCCCGTGCAGGCACTGTCAGGAGAGCCACCACTCCCCCCAGGGGGGGAGGGGGGAAAGGGGACACCAGGTGACTAGTCATGAACAGACTTGGTATGAAAGATAGGTTATAAAAATGACACAAACAGATGTGAGAGAGAGAAAGAGAAGAAAGAACTCAGTGTCTGTACTTCCCCCAGCATTCTAACTCCTAGGGCAGCCTAGGCTGAACTGTGACTCATACATCATGTATACATGATATATGAGTCACATAATTTTTAACTAACCTGACCATAGTCTTTCTCAAACAGGAATGTTTTAAGCCTAATTTTAAATGTAGAGACTGTTTCGGCGTTTTTAATATTAAAGGGAAGATGATTCCATAAGACAGGGGCCTGATAACTAAAGGCTCTAGCTCCTACTGTACTTTTAGAAACCCTAGGAACTTTCAGTAAACCTGCATTCTGAGAACGAAGGGTTCTATTGGGTTGGTACGGAACTAGACTTCACTTGTGTTGCATTTGTTTTATGCGTTTGTGTTTTCGGTTGTTCATGTTTCTTGCTTTTGCAGCGTTTGGTTGACACAATGCGTTTGGCCCCGTTGGCCGCCATAGTGATCTCTCCAGCGCTGCATTTCATACTTTACAACATTCAAATTACTGTAGAATTCAAACCATATTCTGAGCGCTCCAACACTACATAACACTTTACAGCAGTAAATTATAACAAAATCAAGCTCTTTTTTTTTCTGTCTCCCTTTTTTGCCTCTAAAATGTATATCTATTATCGAATTTGGTCGACAGTGTCTACTAATTGTTGCGGCTCTAATTCTATTATCATGGTTCTGGCAGGGTCTTAAAAAGTCTACAATTCAGAACCTTAAATTTTAGGCCTTAAAATGTCTTAAAAACACCCATATTTTCATCCCAGGTCTTCCACCCTGAGCCTATTTTCAGAGAAAAACGCCTAAAAAAACATACCCAAAGTAAATGAAGAATTGCTCCACAATCCACAGGTTTATATGGATGTTCTTTGTGTCTATGGACATCTACAGGCTTCACACAATCTATTCCCATTGTCTAAAATAGTGTAGCTACTACTATGACTGAATAAACTGGAATAAACTAAAAGATAAATTAGAATTTTTTGGTCTCGCCTGAATTTATTATTTTTTTGACAAAAGAAAACACCCTGCTAACAATGATTCCATGAATATAGACACTATTGATCACCTTCAGTAACTCCTTTACAACACAGGAACAAAAGTTGATAGAATTAGAGCAAAGGACAAAGCCTCCAGAAAGGTTTAAGTCCAGATAACACCAGGCGGACAGTGCATTTGGAACAGTTTGGCACACTGTTGTGCCAAACTGTTCCAAATACATTATTTTAATTTTCCAGTAAAATCTGTGTGAAAAATACAACTCATATCCATTACAGAAGTCTATTACTGTCTACTGGAGCTTTTAGAAATGAAATTTACCTTGTGTTTCATCAACTTCTACCTTTGTGCACAACTAAAATGAATAAAACCATATAAACATGGATTATTTTGTCTCCAAATGGAGTAGTTTTATTAAGAACTTACTCCAAACAATGTAATAATATATCAATAATAATAATAATAATAATACACTTTAGTAAAAATCAAATATAAAGTTGAACAAATGTGCAAAAATATATGATAAATTCAATTAGAATAAATATAAATATCAAAATTAGTGCAAATTTACTAAACAAAATAACTAATACAAACATTCAAAACACAAACAATTGCAATAAAGTCCAAAAATGTCCATGTGTTATCATCAGGTGGGGGCTGGTTTATCATTAGGTTGGGGGGAACTGAACAGGCTGTCATCTTCCTACCTAGGAAAAATGAAGACAATCATGATTTGAGACTTTTTCCTTCTCATGAAATGATAGAATGTTATTTATTTTTGACAGAGAAAGTGAATAAATCCTCAAACAATCATTGATTAATTATAAACTTATCTACTTATGTGTAAAAATAACAATACAATGAGAAATGAGACTGAAAAAATACTACTATAGTCAACAGTGTTTGCATGTGTATAGTATAAAATGTAGTATTATTGTTATTATTATTACTATTAGTTTGTAAAACAGATATCAGTAAGATACAACAACTTACTGGGTAGATGTTCATCCTGTTTTGAGTTCATATCCACAGTCAGATCTCAGTCAGATGTTGAACATTCAACTCCTTCTGTAGTGTCTCTGTTGTTTACATGTTAGCACGCGGCTAACATGCTAGCTTCACAAAGCTTACCACAGTCAGTAACATTCAGGAAAATACACTGTCACTCACTGTTACCCACTAAAACTCTCTAAAATGACTTAGAACTAAGAGTAAAGTCGGGAAATATAACTATAACCGGCACAGCGATGTCTAGCACCCTGCTTACTACGCTGCCGTAGCGTGTGTGCCCCAAGCCGGTCCCGTGCATGCGCTCGACATGCGCAAAGATGCTAACCTTTCACCTTTTACGCATGCATTTCCTGTCCAGAGGGAAATGTAGTTCATGGAATGTGAGGTGTCATTGGATTCAGGAGACTCTCCTCTTTCAAACGCCTACAAACATGGCCGCCTTATCGCTCGCCAAAAGGAGATATAAATGAATTAATAGCGCGTATCGGCGATTAAAAATAACTTATATTTCACCACACACACATTAAAGATCATATTTAAAGGTGACTTTTATCACTAAAGTACACTTTATATGTACTTTTATGAACATTAGGGTCTTAACTTTGAGCAAAAGTTGAAACAAATTTCCATTGTCCAGATTTATTATATGTTAATAATTAATGAAAAATTACACAATTTTCTCGGCCCACCCGTGGGCCGACCGGGCTTAAGGGTATTACACTTTTTTTATGTTAAAGATATAATTTTGAGATAAAAGGATGGACGTATAACAACAATGTAATTGCATTTCCGTAATTTAAACTGAAATGGGGTTTTTTCTTAACTAAACACAAATAATAAACTATACATAGTTTATTTCCATTGACATTTACAAATAAATAACTATATTAAGGATATTGATCAACATTTCAATTTGATGAAGCAACGAAAATTGGTGTAGAATTCTGTTTCTCAGCTTGTGATTGGGTGGGCACAGCTGTCAATCAGGGTGGGCCGCCCACCCAGGCCCGCTCATTGATCCGCCCCTGCTACAAAGTAAAAAGGCAGTAACTGCATTTTTTTGGCAAAAATTAGTTATTGTGTTTTTTCCGACATTCAAATAATTCTTTATCATGTAATAAAATATTTCATCTCAAATGTTGACTGCACAGTAACTGTTAAAGTACTAGTAAAACTAAACACAAAGACAGTAAAGACAATTACTGTGTTTTTACCAAAGTCCATTTAGGACCCTGCTGGACTATAAGGTGGACTGGACTATAAGATGAACTATCAATGAATGGTTTTTATGAAGGTTTTTCATATATAAGGTTCATTAAGTGAAGTCAAAATTATGAGGAAAAAAAAAATAAAATTATGAAATAAAAAGTCTAAATTCCCAGTCACTAATCAGTACCAGAATTAATCCATATATCAGTCCCACTGTGGTTTTTGTAGAACTAGTTAATATGCCGTAACAATAACTGCCTCATGTCTAATCATCTACCTACAACTACTGGGACTGAACAACAACTGTAAGCTTATTTTATCGGTTACTGACTTTATACTTTATGGACAGAATAGGGTTAGTAATATTATTTATTTTATAATTGTAAAGAGACTTTGTGGACACCCTGTAACACTAGTTTAATCAGTATTTTTCACAGATCAGTAGAACAGTGTTCAGTTTGTACCTGATATACATGTGTCTGTGCTCGTCACCTCCTCGTCTTCGCAGGCGTCTGTTTGTATGATAAAGGGTAAAGACGCTCAGGCTCTGGCTCAGGCTCCAAACCTTTCTATCAGAGACCAGGTCATCACAGCTTCACTAGCCGAGGTACATTTCAACCTAAAACTTTATTTTAAACACATACATGTTGATTACATTTACTGATGTATGTTTATGTCACCATTTCTTTCAGACACCAGAACCTGAGAAGTCATGTGATGGAAACGACAGGTTTGGCACAGTTTTATGTTCTGATTAAACCTGCTGATGGCTTTGACATTTTGCTTTGATGTTTTTTTTTTCTAAAACAGTGCTTGAGCCAATACTACCGTAGTTTCACGACCATATGGCGCACCGTATGAAAAGGCGCAGTCTCAGTTATTTGTGCCATTACTATATTTAACACATACATACGGCGCACCTGATCATAGGGCGCTGAAACAAGCATACTAGTTTGTGTTTTTGACTCACCGGGATGTCAAAAGTGAGCGGCACCTCGTCCATGTTTGTGATGTGGCTGGGCTGGATGTGTTTGTCGGAAATCTGTTTGCTGCAGTAGGACCGGAAGATGGCCATCTTTTTTTTATAATCCACTGGAAGTTGCTGCGTTACCGTAGTCTTTGTCCGGTTTGAAAAATGGCACCGTTTCATGAAACGAAAGCACCAAGACGGACCTCCTTGGAAATGTTCAATGTTCATTTCTTTTGCTAGCGTTATTGCTTTTAGTCGAATGGTGACCGTCGAAACGCTTCTCCCACTCGTTCGGTGTGCGTTGCTCGGTGATCCACTGCTCGAGTCTTTACTCCAACTCGGGCCACCCGGCCTTATGTCCGCAGAAACTCAGCTGCGTCTTCTTTACCGTTGTCATGGTGTCCTCTACTACGTCCGCCTTACAACAACACATAGGGCGTACTGCACCACAGGGTGCGCCGCACATTTTGAAGAAAATCTAAGACTTTTATGTGCGCCTTATGGTCGTGAAAATACGGTATACTATTTTACTCCAGTTGACAGATTTACTTTTACAGTCTTTTCGTTTTCAGCCATCGCTGACGAGTGTAAATAGAATAGAATGACTTTTATTGTCAGTGTGTGTTCAATGACATTAGTACTGTATTTTCCACACTATAAGGCGCACTTAAATAACTTTAGTTTTCTTTAAAAACGACACTGCGCCTTATAATCCAGAGTGCCTTAAACTATATGGATTAATTGTGGTTGTTAGTTCTTAATTCTGGTTCTCAGTGACTTGGAATTTTGAATATTTATCTGATAATTTTGACTTTTTATCACATGATTTGGACTTCACCTAATGTGCCCTGTAGTCTAGTGCACTTTGTATATGAAAAGTACAGTAGTTTGACTCCTGTCATTACCAAACGATATGAATGAAAACCAGTATGTCAGAAAACAAGAATATCAGAGATACAAAATTACAAAGAAAGTAAAAGATTCTGTAGTAAATCAAGTGGTGCCAGGCACAACGATCCCTCGAAATCAACTTACTTGGTTTACCCCGTCTCTTATAACTGCAAAATCGAATTTTTGGTGACTTTTGTCCTTCAACAAACATCTACCAAAATTTAAGACCCAGACATAATAAAACATTAAAAAAAATGCAACCACTTAGATGGTGTTGTAGGAGGTCTTTGGAGATGAAAGTGAAGTGTTTGCAAAAAAAGTATTTTTTTGTAAGGTTTTATGGAAACGTAATATTACTTCAAAGGGCCCAACGGGTAGCAGAATTTCCTGTTGGCTTATTTGTACCCATTGTCTGAAAAGAAAGGTGCAAGTGTTTGTACCTCAGTAAAACAACCTAAGGGTTAATTTGTATGGTTGATTGCTTATTACTCATCCCCAGAATAGTATATAACATTAATAATAACAACATAAATCATATTTTTATGAATGGCGAATTTATTTAAAAACAATGTCTAACTAAAAAAACAGGAACACATGCAAGGCAAGCATGTAGGGATGGGCGAATATGTACAGTATAGACATAAGTGAGTAGTGCAGTGATCATTCAAGAGTGATAGTCCCAAAAACAGTCCTTGTCCTCTGAAAAGCAAAGACGAACTTCACACTTGCGGCATTGTGTGTTCATGTACCCTTTAGGGCAATGTCTGCAACGCCCTCTCTTAGTCTTCTTTGGGAAATGTCCAAGGAGGTCTTTACGTGCATCCAGTGGTGGGTGTGCACATGATTTCTTTGGTGGAACACTGTATGGACTCCCATCACCTGAGGATGGTCTCTTCTGTGCATTCAAAGGGCTTCTTGTTGTCACTGGACTACCATTCCCTGGAGATGGTCGTCCCCTCTTTGGAGTTATGACTGTCCACCAGAATGAAAGAGGATGCAAGCTCTGCCTGGAAATGTCTCATGTCCAGTGTCTCTTTTTTAGAGACACTGGACACCAAGCGTTGACCACAGTAATAGTGATGGTATGCCAGAAGATGTACACGTACCAGCGGTGCGATTTATATTTGGCTGTAAATTAGTCCAACAAATCAACACCTCCCATATACATGTTGTAGGTACCCACAATGTAAGGCCTTTCAACTTGAACGTAGGTCTTGTTGGCTTTGTCCCAGCGTTTAATGTTCTGCACTGGTTCTGTTCCTGCAAAAGATGACACAAGTGTCACAGCCCTGTTGTCATACCATTTGACAGCACAGATGTTGTGTTTTATTTCCACTGTGTAGTCAAAGGTTCCTCTCCCCTTCTTCTTCAAGCTCTTGTCGTCGTCCAGTTTGCAGTTAGATAGGCGCACCTGCCTGGCTGTTCCCACAAAATGGATTCCACGATCAAGGAGCTTCTCTATCAGTGGGACAGAGGTGAAGTAGTTGTCAGCATATATTTTGTAGTTCTGACCTTCTGGCAGTGTTGAAGCAAGCTTCATCACAACATCACCTGACAAGCCAAATTCCATGGATCTCCCCTTGAAAGGAACCATCATCTCATCCACAGAGTTGTGTTCTTCTGGTACCACCTGCAGGCACTTCTCTCTGAATTTATCAAGTCATGGTCTGATTTTCCAGAGTTTGTCCTTTTTTTCGGTCTCTGGTACTGTCAAGTTGTTGACAAAGTGTAATGATGTCAACAGAGACTGGAATCTGTTGAGTGGCATCACATCAGCAACAGGGGCGTACCGTGTGTTGGACTCCCAGTACATTTGCCTTCCAGCCATTTGTACTAGGCCCATCCTGAGGTACATGCCCATCATTTTCTCAATTTCTTTTCTATCTGTGTTTACAGACTTTCCATTTGTTTGGAGACTGTACTCATTTGTGTTGATTACTACAGACTGAATCATGTCTTCAGACACAAATTGTCTGAAGTATTCCAGTGGTGTGTGCAGGGAATGTACATCTTCTGTTAGAGGGGGACCAGAAAAATCTGTATTAGGACTGATGAAATCTGTTTTCTGCCAGCGATATCGGTCACGGAGATTGCCATGTTTCGCCGGTTGGGGCTCAGTGTCCACATCGGCTGGGCAGTCAATGGGTGCTTGGTTTTCTTTGTCCACCTCTTCATAGGCCTTATCATCTGATTCGTCATCAGTTTCATCATACCCTATGTCCACATCACTCTCTCCATTCTGGATTGCATCGATCACATCCTGTACACTGTACTTTCTCCTTGCCGTTGACATTCTGAAATGATAAACAAAAAAAGGAAAGATATTTAGTGGGTGGAGGGGCAAAGGGTCTTTCCACTAAAGTAACCTATTTACACATTTCACTAGTCACACAATACTGTCTGGCCAACCTGTTGTACTCTTGATTATCATTCTAAAATGAAAGCATGTAGCACTGCTTTTGGGATGATAATTCCACATTCCTGTGACCATTCTCACCTGTTCCTCAACAATGCAACAAACATTACCCAGTATTCCCCCAGGACTGGTCTCACCTGTTCCAGAACAATGCAACAATTATTACCCAGCATCCCCCCAGAACGAACTGTTTGACTATGAATGGAGACAAAACAATGGACACGTATACATACAGAATGAGAAACTGTTATAGGTGATTACTATATCATTATAAGCAGTAGAAAGTGATAGGCTATTGCAATATATTTTTGCAATTCAGGCTCTAGTACAATGGGTTCCAAATAGTATTGGATTGGAAATTAAAGTAAAAAATAATATACAGCCTACATAATATATAATAGGTTCCGGAATGTGTCCAAAATGTGTGCAATTTAAAATACATTGTAAAAAATAGAGGGTTCTTGTCAAGATGTATATTTAGACTACACTTAGCCAGGTATCCTGTAATTCTTACTACATGGCCATTTTGCTACCATCTAGGCACAGTGTGGCAAAATTACAACTATATATCATGCTCTAATTTACAATTGAGGAATGCATTTCACAAAAACTACATATGTACATGTTCTATACAGTGTAATGATCACCAAAAAAATATTTAAGACATTTTACTTACTTAAATCTGATAGATCTGGTCCAATGAAACAAAGTGTTGTTGCTCAGCCAAAGTTTCGCAGGTTGTGAAAGTTCAGGACCTGTGGGCCAGACTTATACACAAATGTCCTATCCAATAGTATTGTGAGACTGAACAATAGGATCCAATGACTATGTTAATGTGAAAAAAAAAGAAAAACAAAATGTTTATACCTTTTTTTTAAAAAAATAAATAAAATGTTGTAAAATTATCACGCAGGGCCTTACAGGGAGCTCTATTCTGCACTACCTCACACCTTTCCTGAAAATTTCATGGAAATTGGTCGGGTAGGTTTTGCGTAAAGTTGCTGACAGACAGATGAACAAACAAAAAAATTAACCAAAAACAGTAAACTTCTCCCATTTTGGGGGGGGGGGGTTAATAAGACTAGAAATAAGGCAGTGAAAGTATTTAACATCTTTATCCACAGTAATATGTCATTACCCAGTTACCTACTTTTGTTCTGTCAGATGTTACCCCAGAACAGCTTTGGGGGGATTCCTATACCATTCAACTGTTTTAAAAAACACACACACACACACAGTGGGATTGATTTGATCATCTGTTGAATGAATCCCTTTTGTTGATAACAAGTTACGAATGGGCAGTATGTAAGGTATCATACCTTATGAGTTTTTTTTGGGGGGGGGGGTCCATGGTAGAGGCCTTTGTCATACCGTTCTACCGTCCATTCTGTAGATGGCACTAATGCAAAGTTTCTAACATGCGCCGGCTGCCTCTAAGAAGCAGCTAGCACCACAGTCTTCCTAGATGTTGTGTTAGCAGAAGCATTTAGTTTAAATAATCTACAAATATAAAATATATAGTTTATGTAGTGTACTATTGGTTATAATGGTATGTGATGAAAACATATTTCCATTCAGGACTTTACAATTTAATTTACAGGGTGTCTGAAAAGTGAGCTAACAGCTAAAATCACGACAGCCATAGTTTATGATAACACAATTGTGCTAAACGTTAACACTGCCTTAAATTTAACACACTATACCAGCCTAAATAACTGTATGTTACTATATTCAGTTGAGTTAGTATTAGTCATGGTATCTGGCTGGTGTTAGCAACTAAAATGACTGTTCACACTTACAATTTCGTTAGCAATTTTGCTAATGTTAGCATGCTAACTGCTGCTACAGTGATTGCTACCATTGAGATGTGTTGTGTTATGAATATGAAGAAAGTCTGCACTAATACGAAAGACTGCACTTGGAGTTATATGACCACTAACAAACTGTTCTGATGTCATTTATACTTTATTTATTTATAGTATCCTATAAAAGTACTATACCCTGATATGTACCGTATACCACCAGTGGCTCAAATTATACTGGGCTATTCATGTTTGGACATACTGCCCCTTCCTGTAGCAGCCATCACAAGTGTGTGGACCTGTTGACATGTATCTATCTTTATTACTTGCAGTACATTGTATGTTTATGAGTATCAATGCGTCTGTCCTCACAGTAAACCCAGTTCAGATCTGGAGAAAGGAGCAGCTGAAGAGTTCACTGGTAGGACACTGACATTTGTCACTGATTTCTTTTGAGTGCCTTTACCTTTGAGATTAGAAGACTGTGTTCCACCTAAACATTTTTATTCATATGTTTACTGTTGTTGTGAGGGAGGTTCTTTATGCTCACCTTAGCTTTTCTTTTCTTTTCTTTTGTCACTGCAGGAAGCCATGATACAGAACAGAAGATTTCTGATGAGGTAAATATTAACCCCAGATGATCAGGACATATAAATAAATCTGTTTTTGTTTTTGTGCTGGTGTCCTCAGTTGTTAATGGAATGTCACCTGCAGATGGGCTTGGTGATGATCACAGGACTTCCTCAGGACGGCTGGTCTGAAGATGATATCAACAAGCTGGCTGAGCCGTTTGGTACTCCTTCTGACCTCATCATATCCAGACAAAATGGAAAGGTTGGTGAATGGTTATGGTCCGGTTCATACACACTTTGAGAAAATACTTTGTTGTAGGCAATAATTATATTTGCATAATAGATTATATTTCATCAGTACCTTATTGTAGATATTCTTTACAAAACTAGAAAAATGTTTATGAAACACCTTACAAATAAAGTTGGGTTGAATTGGTTTATGTGTTTAGTTTAGTATTTACAGTACAGGTCAAAGATTTGGACATTTAACTCATCCTTCATGCCATTGGGGTAACCTGTAAGGAGCAGTGGGCAGCCATGGGCGGCACCAGGGGACCCATGTCCAGCTGTAGAACCGGGTTAATGGTCAGAATCACCTCCTGGAGTATTGGAACCTAACAAATATGTTTTTTGGGTGATTGGGAGGTGGCGGAAACCCATCAGGACACAGGAAGAGAAACGTAAACTCCACATGGTCTGGAAATTGAACCTGGGTCTTCTGCTGTGAGGCAAGAGCGCAAACCGCTCAGCCACCCTGCCGCCATTTTACATAACAAAACCATCACGGAACAGAAACTCGCACCTCGTAATTGTTTGGAGCTACTTTCTCTCAATAGTGATCAATGCGCTAGTATTGTCACTGCTAACAGCTGTGCACCTGCATGTAGCAGCCGCTAACACTGCCGAACAACTGATGAAAGTAGTTTGATAAGACACACTGAAAAATGAAATCTGTAAAGTGATCAAAAATATTCAGGAAAACCCACCCAGACATGAGGACACAAACATGTAAACTCCACACAGAAAGAACCACACGGTCCGGGAATCGAACCCGGATCTTCTGTTGTGAGGCAAGAGCGCCAACTGCTCAGCCACTGTGCCACCAATGGAAATAGTCATGAAAATAAAGAAAACTCATCCAAACTTTTGGCCTGTACTGTACATCTTTTCCTTTTTTGTCTTAAACAGCTTCATCTCAGCATTTTTTCAAATTCATATATTAACCGAATGATAGAAAATGAGGCAAAGTACAAACCATCTATCTTTCTTTGCATTTTAGGTACTTGTCTACATGTCGGACATGGAGACCGCTGAAGAGATGGTGAAGGTCCACACCTTCATGCCTCCAAAAATCAAAGAGTGCAGTTTGAATGTGATGCACATTAAACAGCGCATCACCAGCAAAGCACGAGTAAGACTTTCTGTTCATGTTTGGTCGTCCTGTGTGAGCATCCACTCACTTTTTCATCTCATACACTGAAACGTAATGTTTGACGTACATATATTATATATATATTTCTGTCATCTAATAATAGTCTGTTTTGACTCTTTAACAGGTGGCTATCTACAACCTTCTGATGGGATCACTGGACCCTTTAGTGAGTACTGCTCTACATATACACTGGCAACAATCCAAATCTTGCCAAGTATATTTCTCCGCATTTCTACTCAAAATAAGACACAATCACCTAAACCACAGGTGTCAAACGTAAGGCCCGAGGTCCAAATCCGGCCCACCTAAGGGTCCAAATGTAACCCTTGGGACCAATTTGTGAAGTGCAAACATTAATTCAATTCAATTCAATTTTATTTATAAAGCCCTAAATCACAACAAAGTCGTCTCACAGGGCTTTACAAAAACCCAATCAACTACAGAGATACATGAAAAGTCCCAAGCATCCCCTGTCCTTAGACCCTCCTTCTATCCTTAGACCCCCCCCTGTCCTTAGACCCTCCCCCTGTCCTTAGACCCTCCTTCTCAGCAAGAAAAAACTTGAAAACCCAGTGGGAAAAAGAAGAAATGTTGAGGAGAACCACATTGAAGGACAGATCCACTCCCATGGACGGACAGGCTATAGATGAATGTCCATTTATAAATGAAGGAGGGGGGGCTGGTCCAGACAGGCAGGAGTGGGGGTCCGGGGTCACAGGTCTGCACAGGCGAGACACTGCAGATCCTGTCATCCATGGCTCCCACGCAGACACTGTCAGGAGAGCCACCACTCCCCCCAGGGGGAGAGGGGGGGAAAGGGGACACCAGGTGACTAGTCATGAACAGACTTGGTATGAAAGATAGGTTATAAAAATGACAGAAACAGATGTGAGAGAGAGAAAGAGAAGAAAGAACTCAGTGTCTGTACTTCCCCCAGCATTCTAACTCCTAGGGCAGCCTAGACTGAACTGTGACTCATACATCATGTATACATGATATATGAGTCACATCATTTTTAACTAACCTGACCATAGTCTTTCTCAAACAGGAATGTTTTAAGCCTAATTTTAAATGTAGAGACTGTTTCTTTAATATTAAAGGGAAGATGATTCCATACTTTTACAAACCCAAGGAACTTTCAATAAACCTGCATTCTGAGAACGAAGGGTTCTATTGGGTTGGTACGGAACCAGATCATCTCTAAGATAAGAGGGGCCCATACCATTAATGGTTTTATATGTAAGGAGGAGGATTTTAAATTTAATTTTAAACTCAATTGGTAGCCAGTGAAGGGTTTGGAGCACAGGGGTGATAGGGTTAGGGGTCAGGGGTCAGGGTTTGGAGCACAGGGGTGATAGGGTTAGGGGTCAGGGGTCAGGGTTTGGAGCACAGGGGTGATGTGTTCTCTTCTATTTGATCCTGTTAATAATCTTGCTGCTGCATTTTGAACCAGTTGAAGCTTTTTAGGGAATATTTAGGACACGCTACAAGTAAGGAGTTACAATAATCTAATCGTGATGTAACAAATGCATGAATTAATTTTTCTGCAGTCATTTTAGACAGAATATTCCTAATTTTGGCTAATGTTGCGCAGGTGAAAGAAGGCTGTTCTGCATGTTTGGTTAATGTGCCCTGACCTTTGACCTCTGACCCTTTGAATGAAAGATCTGGATCAAATAAAACTCCTAAATTTTTAACTGTGTCACTGGGTGTTCCACTTAAGTTGTCTACAGTAACTATCTGGTCAGTTAGGGAGTCTGTGGCATTTTTAGGACCAATTATAACGACTTCAGTTTTTTCAGGGTTCAATAAAAGATAATTGTCACTCATCCAAGTTTTTATGTCTTGGACACATGTACTTAGTTTATCTATTTGTCTGGTCTGATCAGGTTTAATTAATGAATATAGCTGTGTGTCATCTGCATAACAATGAAAATTAATGCCATGATTTCTAATGATGTTACCTAAAGGGAGCATATATGTGACCCCCCACCAGTAAACCAGGCATAAGTGTGTGTAAATCCAAACAGAGTTATGTGTGTATCTTGGTAGAGTGGAAACTAAGGTTTAAGATGGTGAAAAAATGATGTTTCTATCACAAGTAGAACCAAAGTTATGGTCATTTTAATATCCACATTTGGACATATTTTACAATTTGCATATTTTTAGATATTGTCCGTTAAAGTTTTGGACTGTTTTGGGGTAGGAAGTCCTTAGCAACGCATAATAATTCGTATCCAATTGACAAAAATTATTCACAGATGTTAAAAGACACTCTGATGGACATGTCACAGAAGTTTTATATATTATAATAATAGGACAGAAGTGTGACGTATTATAATCATTTGGCTTACACCATTGGACAGAACATTCAATATAAGCTTTTACCTCGTACCAAACACTTGGATGTTTACGCACGGAACCTTAGATCGGTTTGTTCGGTGAAAAGAGGTGGAAGTCGTCTTTGTCTTTGCTCAGCAATCCTTAAACTTTTGTCACCGCTTAAATAATTGACTCAATAAACACCTTTATTGATTGGATTTCAATGTAATGACCACAGGAAGTGAACATAGAGGTGTTAAGGTACCGTTTTTTGATAAGGTGTAAACACAAACAAGAAATAACCTTCCAGCCTAAATTTGGCTGTAGCTCTGAACGGCTCAGCGCGACTTATGCCTGGTTTCGTGGTGGCGGGTCACATATAGTGTAAACAAAATAGGCCCAAGGACTGACCCTTGAGGAACGCCATAATTAACTCTGGAGGACTGCGATGATTGTTGATTGACGTGAACAAATTGGTAGCGATTAGATAAATGTGATTTAAAGCAGCAGAGGGCTGCTCCTCTAATACCTATATCACATTCTAATCTGTGCACTAAGATACTGTGGTCAATGGTGTCAAAGGCTGCACTAAGGTCTAATAACACCAGGACCCACATTAATCCCATGTCAGCAGCTAATAATAAGTCATTAGTAACTTTAACTAACGCTGTTTCAGTGCTATGATGGGCACGAAAGCCAGACTGAAACTGTTCAAATAAACTATTATCCTGCAGGTGCTGACACAGCTGTTTAACTATTACTCGTTCTAAAACCTTTGACAGGAAGGGCAGATTAGATATAGACCTAGAATTGTCTAGAATGTCAGGATCAAGGGTAGTTTTTTTTTCAGAATTGGTTTAATAACAGCATATTTAAATGACTGTGGCACATATCCAGTAATTAATGACGTGTTAATTATATTTAGGACAGTGTTAATAATTAGGGGCAGAATCTCTTTAAAGAGTTTAGTTGTAATTGGATCTAAGAGGCAGGTGATGATTTGGAAGACATAATAGATATGACATCAGTTTGGTCTACAGTGGTGAAATTATTTAGTGTTACAGAGGGATTTATTAAAAGGCCTAGGTTTGAAACCACTGCTTTTTCTGATCTAATGTTTGGGAGAAATGTGTCTATTTTGTCTCTAATAGTTGATATTTTATTGTTAAAGAACTGCAGGAAATCATCAGAATGGAGCGTGGATGGAATAACTAATAACATTAGACTGAAGATGGTGTCAAAATCACTTCAATTCAAACTAAACATACACTGGATCAGAGCAGTGAAATAAACATGATTTTTCACTGCGTGATATGGGATCATGGAGAGGTTTTCTAAAAAATAATGTTCCAAAAAAAGATCTTCCCACCCCACCTTTAATTCAAGCAAACATTTTTTTAAGGTTTTCCAGATCTATTTCTCAAAATAAGTTGACTGAGAAGTTCCTCTTTTATGTGATTCTGCCTTATTTTAAGTGTGATGACATATTTGGACTAGAAATTATAAAAATACACTCGGTAAGATTTAGATTTTTCTTATTGAATACTGCACGGGTGTCAGTTCTACCACTGAGAACTGAACATGATCAACTATAAAACTCTGTTTCTGCAGGAGGGTTTGGAACCTGTAAACTGGAAGAGTCTCATTGTGATTGAGAATGTTCCTTCGTCCAGCTCCTCCGACGTCCAGAAACTGGTTCGACGCTTTGGTACCGTGATCAAGACTCTGGTCCTCAACGATATGGTAAGACTGGAGGAACGAGGGCTTCTTCCAATCCACTGGTTTAACTCTGTATGTAATTCTCTTTATTACTGGAAAAGTAATACTGGAGTTTTTGTAAGTGGGAACCAGTGATGTGTGGCCTAACCCAAAGTGAGTGGGTGCTCATGGTGGCCCACAGTTGCGGGTCATTGAAAAACATTTTCAATGATATCAGGTTTGTGGTCGGTTGGGTCATTTGAGATAAATATTAAAATAACCTGGTGTTACGGCAGCCTAAACTGTACATTGTTTAAAAGAGATCTTTGGGGTCCGGTCCAGACCCCGACATGTAACTGTCTCCGCTAAAACAAGAGGAGAAAATAAAAACGGATGAATTACAAGAGGGTATGTGAATTCAAGCATCCACAGCACCACGTGCCACGACTGCCCTGGGTTCTGATTTGCTCATGTTCCTACGGCAAGGGTCCCGGCACCTGATTATAACTGCATGCAGTTCGAGTTTTGACTTTTTATCTCACAGTCTCACCCTATCTCTAAAGCTGAGCCCCCCCCACCCTGCGAAGGAAACTCCTTTCAGCCGCTTATACCCGTGATCTCATTCTTTGGGTAATTATCAAAAGCTAATGACCATATGTGAGGGCGGAACGTAGATCAACCAGCAAATCGAGAGCTTTGCCTTCTGGCGCAGCTCCTTCTTGACCACAACGGATCAGTTCAGCACCCGCATTACTGCGGACGCCGCCCCAATCTGCCTGTCGACCTCCCGTAACTTGTCAATAACATCCTGAGGCATTTAAACTCCTCCACCTGAAGCTGGTAAATCACTGTAATTTAAATATAGGGTAAAATTTTCTATTATTAATACATAAACTTTATTCAGTGAATGTTGTTGAAGGTGTCGTCCATGGTGGTCAGTATCCTATGGTATGGGGGGAGCAAGAGAGGAAATAAACAAACATCCAAATAAAAACACTAAGGTTTTGGACACATTGGCTGAGATTTTTAAAGATGATGAGCAGCTCCCAGTCTTTTTCGTTTCCATGGAAACCAGGTTCAACCAGGTTTTGAATGATGAAGCAGAAAAAATATATTTATAAACATATTAACTTACAAACAATGACATGGAATTAAACAGAAATAAATGCAGGTATGCGAGTAAGGTCAAAGGTCATGTGATGTTCAGGTATGTGAGTAAGGTCAAAGGTCATGTGATATTCAGGTATGTGAGTAAGGTCAAAGGTCATGTGATGTTCATAAAGACCATGACTACTTTTTTTTTTTTTTTTAAATTTGGGCCCAGAAGCGGGTTGGGTCCTACCTGTTCAAATATATTTCTCACGGTTAGTTTAGGTTAGTTTAGGATAGTTTACACTGGTGTGAATTAACACATCTCAAATAAGGTAATGTTAAAGCAAAAATAGGACATGGAAGTTAATTTAACCCTTTAACCCCATAGACATTATTTCAATGAAATCTGCTGCTTGTTTTAGGTTCATAAAAGCTGCTGTGAGAATGTGTTTGTGTTTCTTTTCAGTAGTTTTGTTTTACTGTGTTTTTTTAGGATCAAAACAAATAGAATAACAGAAAAAAAGACTAAAAGAAGAAATGAGGTTTGGCAGGTTTTTACTAAATAAGATGCTAGATTATACATCAAGAGATTAAGATGTTGAACATGAGCAGTAAACTGGAACACACTGAACAAAAACAAGGATTTAAATTTGGGCCCAGTCAGTTTTGTTTGTTTTGGGAACTGGAGCTGCGTTTTGGCACCTGGTTGAACTCTAAAAAGCAGTTACACAGTCAAAAAACTAAAAGAAAATAAGGAAAATCACAAGACAAAACAGTTTGCTCTGTGTTTTGCCCCCCATTCCACAGGTGTCAGGGAGTGTGTACTGAGCATGCTCAGATGACTATGGGAAGCACATGGTCTCTTCTCTTGGCATGTTTTTAATTATTTTCCATTTTGATGGAAGTGGTTGAATTGGAATTTAATACCTACTTGTTGGAAGTAAAGAGCATCTCATCTCTTAAGGTTGAAACATATGGGGTCAGAGGAGCTGCTCATTCTTAGTGAAGTCATATGTCATCTGCTTTCACACCTGTATTCAACAAGACTCCTACCTTGTGTGATACGAGTTTTGTTCTCTTTCTGAAAGGTCATTTGTGAGATGGCCACCGCCGACATGGCGCTGTCTGTTTGCAAACGCTTCCAGAAGTTTCCATGCATTATCCAGAACAACCCCCTGTACTTCTCCCGTAAGCCTGACCGTCATAAAGCACAACCCAAGTTCATCACCTCCTTCCTCAACTCATCCAAGGTAAGTAATGTCCCAGGAGTGTTTCCTTTTTAATATGTACACTGTCCAGGCCAAAAAAAGTAGTCGCACATGCAGTATTTCGTTACACTATCATTGGTTTTGATTACAGGCTAAAATTGACTTGGACTTTTTTTTTTTTCTTTTTTGTCACATAAAGCTTATGGTAGCCTTGTCGCACTAGACTCCTAGCAGCAGGACATTATATGTGCGCCTGCTAGTAGTCTAGTTTCACTCAATTCACCTTTTGTCTAGATTTCTCTGAAACTGGTCAACCAATCACAGTGAAGTATAGAGTCAGAGGGCGGGCCTAACAAAGTGATGCTGTGATGATTGGGAGAGAAACAAGCGTAAACAACCATAGAAGAAGAACAGCAGGTGTAGATTTCCTTTTATCAAAGATGAGTGAAGAATGTGAGAAAACATCAACAATCTTGAAATTCTTTTTACAGAAGCGACAACAGTCGTTCAGCTCCATAATCCATCATTTTTCATTCCAAACATTCTCCGGACTCCTTGAATTTTCCGGTGCTCTAACTACGTCAACCTAAAGATTACGCTGATTGGTTGTAGTACCGTCCTATTGGATACAGAGGATTTGAAAGACAACCTTTTAGCCCCGCCTCCCATGACTATGAAGCACCACTAGACCCATCCATGGAATGAATAGAGATAGTGCAGCTAAGTTTATGGGTGATTCTCATGAAATGTAATGGTATTGTAATGACTCAGCCCAATAATGCTAACTGTAGCATTAGCTATTATGACCTAGCTTAATAATGACCTTTGTCAAATTCAAAAATTCACAGAAATCCTGGCTCCTGTTTTTCACATATGTCCATTTCAATATTCGACCACGTATGACGTCACTCTGACGTTATGTGACGTCGCACAACGACCAAATGTCACATGTTAGATCTAATGTTAAATATGAAGCACAAGATATTGTCTGATTTAACTAAATATGTCAATAACCTGCTTTAAGGTTAAAGGTCATACATTTACCAAATATACCATTGGTGCCACGTCATGTGACGTCTTTACGTGACGTCATGTGACGTCTTTACGTGACGTCATGGAGCCTATGGGTGAAGGTCAGACGAAGTGAAGGAAAAAAACAGCTGATACTATCTGGTCTGGATTCTGAGATATCACCACTGATGTGTTTGAACTGTTGACCTTCACTGGCACCTTGACCTTTGACCTTTAGAGCTGAAAATGGAATGGTTCCTTCCTTGACGCATTATCAATCATCTCTAAAAGTTTTATTAAAATCTCTCCATAACATTTTTAGTTATCTTGCTGGCAAACAGGCAGACAGACAAACAAACGTGAGGTAAAACATGACCTCCTTCATGGAGGTAAAGATACCCTATTACCAAACAAATACAACATTTTAAAATGCCTTTTCATTATGAAATTCTGACTAATTTGGGTAATAAGAATCAGTCTTGTCGTGTTGATGCAGCGTTCTGGAAAAAACATTTAGAGCATAATTTTCCAGTCATGGAAATTATCTCGAAATACATCTTTAATGACCGTTTTCCTTCCCAAATCCTTTTCTTAGGATACCCCTGCAAATGGTAAAGATGAGGAAACAACAACATCTCCCGTCAAAGATGAATGTGAAGCTGTAGACAATACTGAACCTTTACAAGAGCAGAAGGAGAAAGACGAGCTTGAGGAGCTGAACGCTGCTGAGGACCAAGTCGAGATCAAAAAGACGGATGAGGAAAAAGGAAACGCTGACATTAAGAACCAAGAAGCAACTATCGAAACTGAAATTCAGACATCTGAAAACATTTCCCCAAAA
>CM035783.1:55675452-55685452 GCA_020466265.1 Siphamia tubifer
CTCTGCATTTAACCCATCCTTCATGCCATTTGGGGCACCTGTAAGGAATAGTGAGCAGGCATGGGCGGCGCCTGGAGACCCATCCACTGCTGTGGAACCAGGTTAATGGTCAGAAATCACCTGCTAGAGGATTTGACCCTAACAAACATGTTTTTGGGTGAGTGGGGGGGCAAAGCAGCTGGAGGAAACCCATCAAGACACAGGGAGAGAAACATGTAAACTCCAAATTTTAAGAGTGATAAGCTGTTTCTTTGAATATTTTTTTCATTATAGATTGGAACTCTTATTTCATGAATGTGTTTTGTTATTCAAATATTGCTATTTTATTTAGCTATTTATTTATTTAGGGAAAAAACTAACCTGTCTCACGACGGTCTAATCCCAGCTCACGTTCCCTATTAGTGGGTGAACAATCCAACGCTTGGTGAATTCTGCTTCACAATGATAGGAAGAGCCGACATCGAAGGCTCTTCCTATCATTGTGAAATTGGGAATTGAACCAGGGTCTTCTGCTGTGAGGCAAGAGCACAAATCACTCAGCCACCCTGCCGCCATTTTACATAACAAAACTATCACGGAACAGAAACTCACACCTCGTAATTGTTTGGAGCTACTTTCTTTCAATAGTGATCAATGCGCTAGTATTGTCACTGCGAACAGCTGTGCACCTGCACGTAGCAGCCGCTAACACTGCCCAACAACTGATGAAAGTACTTTGATAAGACACACTGAAAAATTTAATCTGTAAAGTGATCAAAAATATTCAGTAGAAGGAATTTAAAAAATATTTTTAATGATTGAAAATCATTACAAATATCAATCATTTTACACTGTACTCCTTAATTAACTTACCTTTCAAAGTTTTTTTGAAACTCAGATCTACAAAGTTTGAACTCATCGCTCGGCCCCATTCCATAATATAGCTCCCAAATATGAAATCTAAATCTGTATTTAACATTAGTTCTCATATATCCTCTTACAAAGACACCCGGCCTTCTGAAATTAAATTTTTTTCTTAGTTTAAATTAAAAAAACAAACGGTACAATTAAAAACATTTATTCTTGTTTATTTCATGAAGGACACGCCCATGGAGGTTGTTACGGAAACCACCAATGTGAACGACACACCGTCTGAATCAGAGGGTCAAACATCTGAGGGTAAAGCTGAGGTGTCAGACCCCTTGTTGTCGTCAGATTCACCTCCAGACTCAGAATGTCTGCCCACCCAAATGCCAGAACCATCACAGCAACAGGACACGCTTGACGCTGAGGCGGGTACAGGTACGAACAGAAGGAAGGAAACGCCACCGATGACGTGTTTCTAATCTGAAGGTTTGGCTGAAAGTGTATGTTTTGTTTGATAGAAACTGAAATGACGACTGTGGACTCTAAACCAGAAGTCAAACACACCTCCATGTCTGCGCCACCGCCAAACGTCCCGGCTGAATCCCCGACCAACAGCACTACGACGGGGGTGTCGATGGCAGAGAGTGAAGAGGACGCGGTGGGTTTGATAAAAACAGACATGGAGACGGACAACCAGGACACGGAGGAGACGAAGGACCACCAGGACACGGAGGAGACGAAGGACCACCAGGACACGGAGGAGACGAAAGACCACCAGGACACGGAGGAGACGAAAGACCACCAGGACACGGAGGAGACGAAAGACCACCAGGACACGGAGGAGACGAAAGACCACCAGGACACGGAGGAGACGAAAGACCACCAGGACACAGCAACAAAGGACGACCAGGACACGGCAACAAAGGACGACCAGGACACGGCAACAAAGGACGACCAGGACACGGCAACAAAGGACGACCAGGACACGGAGGAGACGACAATAACTGATGTTGCAGCTGCTGAGACAGGTCAGGATGGTCCCAGTCTGGGGTTCTCTGAGGGGGGATTAGGGCTGCTCGATTGTAGGGAAAATCACAATTATTTTAGTCAACATTGAAATCACAATTCTTTACACAATTATGTATTCATTTATTTTACATAATGATGCACTGATCAGCATTTTTTATCCAATCACCGATACCCATCACCAAAAAACTTTGATCTGCCGATTGCTGATCACTGCCAATCACAGAAGGAATTTTAAATGCCCATACCTTTCATCTATGTGTGGATAGTTTTAGCCCTAAGGCTGTAACTATCAAATATGTTTGTAATCGAGTATTCTGTAGATATTTTTTCATCGATTAATCAAGTAATCAGATGAATTCCTTTTTTTTTTTTTTAAAAAAAACCTTTAACTTCTGATGCATCATTGGTGAGTTTTCTACATGTATGAGTTGAATGAATGAATGAATATATATGAATGAATATTCATAATTCTGAACAAACAATGGAGCAAAACAAAGCAGTGAGTCAAACTAAAAATAAACTCTTTAGGATTTGTTTGTTTTTACTATAGTTTACAGTTCCAGTAGTTAAAGGGTTAAACTACATCAATCAATAAACAGGGATGAGAGAAGACTGAAGTGTTTTGAGTTGTGTGCGCACACACCTGGTCATGTGAAGCAGATGTAGCCTATTACAATACCTTGGTACATTAGCTAAAAATAATTACATCACTGAGCCTACATACTAACAGATGCTACTATTCACCAGTTAGCAAAACATATTAGCTCTTAGTCCGCTTTGATGAAGTACCGTTGAACTGTGGATGCGTTTGGTTCAGGTATTGTACCAATACAGCAGTGCTAGGCTAATGCTAATGCTATTTAGCCATGCGCACAATGTTGTCTGCCTTACGCAGTGTAAAATGGTCCCAAACTATATTTTAAAAGTACAGAAGCAGTCCAGACCGGATGCACCTGTTCTGTAGTGTGTTTGCAAGTTTGAAAATGGTCGCTAGTCATTTGTTATGTGATCTGCTTTTTGATCAGCATATTTTCCCAATCAGGCTATTTTTAGGCAATATTATGAGGCCAATTATGATCTGCAGCCGATGGATCGGTGCAACACTAATTTAACATGTTTGGAACAACATATTCAGTGTAAAAAGTCCATGTTTTCCATGTAAATGAATATCATGGAGAGGTGGAATTAGGTTTTGGACAATTTGCCATTTCCAGATTGGCCACAAGGGGGGGCTCAAAAGTTTAAAATCACTAAATACTCTTGTTCAGATCTTTGGAACTATTTCTCTGATTGACTTAAATTCAAATGAAAGGTCATGACCTGGGGGTGCCTTATATTATGGCATCTAGGGATGGCGAAATTTCTAAACTAGAAAATCCTCCCCCCTTCGAATGTAGAGCGGTCCACCAAGGAGGTTATGTTTTCACTGGAGTCGGTCTGTCCATCAGCAACATTACTCAAAACGTCATGGATGGATTTTGATAACATTTTCTGGATGTCTTGGGAGTGTCACAAGGAACAAATGATTAAATTTTGGTGGTGATCCAGAAGAGATCCTGGATTATGGATCACATTGAAATTTTACTTTTGCGGTAAATGGAGAATACATTTCAAGGTGAGCCAGGATCTTTTCTGAATCGCCACCAAAATATAATCATTTGTTCCTTGTGACCCTCCCAACACATCCTGAAAATATTACCAAAACCCATTCAGAACGTTTTGGGTAATGTTGCTGAAAATCAGAGAGACAAACAACGTAACCTCCTTGGTGAAGGTAAAAACCTTCAACCTCATTAACCGGTTGAAGTCAGTCACTGAGAAAACAGTTGCTATGTGAGGTGGAGCGATGTTCTGTTAAAAGCTTATTTTAAAGCGTCACACAGAGACAACATTAGATGTTCCAGTAAATTCTGCTGCTAAATATGGTGTAAAAAAAAAAACACACCTTAGTGATGTCCAGTTCTGCACAAACTGCTTTAGTCGTCGTCCACCTGTCATGTCATTGTCAGTAGGTCTGTCAGTTGGATAACAACTCATTCACCACACTGTCGGGTTGTCATGGTAACAACTCGCTGTCCCAGTCTTTAGCTGCTAGCTCTAGAAGTTCTATTACCTCACGTCATCTTTGTGTTTAGTTTGTTTTTAGTAAACGTTCTAAACTGGTGTTAAACAGTCGAATCACATCAAGTAACTGAGCTTTGAGTTTGATATTAATAAATGTCGTCTTATATTCTATTGATAATGTTCAAATTAATAATTTTTAAAGATATGCTATGGACAGATCACACAGCTTCGTCTTTATAACCTACACTATTATGATAAAGAGTTTGTCCAGTGGAACGACTGATGCAGGATGTTTTTTGTTTTTTTCCCCAACGACAGAAAATTATGACCAGACAACGTTGGTGCGGTCAACCAACGGTCATCAGTTAACGTCCCTAATGACATCATTAAGAATTGGGGGGCGTTCGAGGATATAACCCTAGCTATCATTTCTGAAGGACTCTGCGTGCTCTTGCAGCTAAATGTTGCAGTTAGCTAGTCACAGATATTTGTAATTTATGCCAAATTTCGTAGCACGGGGAGTTACTTTATTCACCACCACAACGCAAGGGGGGACTCTCACGAACGTTCTAGGGTTGTGGTCAAGGGGATTAGGGTGTGATGGGTGGAGGATTTATCTTCTGGTTACAGAGGAAGAAATGGTCGTTATAAATGAATGTTGCAGCTGCTTTTATTCTGGTCACATGGTTGTAACGTAAATAATCTGCATTTTCGTCCACACAGCAGCACGACGACACCGTTGTCCGATCGTTCTACTCTAGAAACCGTTCTCAAACGCTATTATTTTGGGACACTCCACACGCTATTGCTGTGTGGATGCGAGGCCCAAATGAATATAAATTGTGTCAGATTAACTCAAACATTCCTGTGTGGACGAGGCCACACCAAACACAAATGTACGTCTGTACACAGAGTTTGGACACTGGACAATTTGCAGCCACTCCAAATGTGCAATACTTGAGTCTGGACACTGGATAAAGATAGAAAAATAGATAAACCAAATGTGTCCCATTTCTGTCTGTCCTCAACTATGGCTCAGATCAGTTGGATTGTTGCTTTACCTGCTCTGGACGTCCCATACGTCTGAGGACCTTTGAAAATATGTACGAACCCTGAGACTTAACAGGACTCCGGTCTCTGTTACAGAAAAGGAAGAAATGTTGGAGGGCAGCACAAATACTGGACACAGGAAAATAGAAACTGCCATCAGCCAGGACTCCCTCCCACCCTTTAACCCCAACAACCCCATCGGTGAGTGGTGCTAACGGCTAAATCTAGCCAAAAGTTACATTGAGCGTAACTAGACTACTATGGTAGCACATTAGATTTGCTGTCGCTGGGAGGGTCTAGGCTACTCATGAACTTCATGGTATGTGAATTCCACTGTGTGTAGGCTACGTTAATTTAGGCTACTTCTGCAAGTAAACTAACAGTTGTTTTTTAAGCAACGGTCTCAAGGTAGTCATTTGAAGTTAGTAATTTAATTTCTGATGACATCAGGTGACATTAATCATTGTTCATGAATGAGCAGGACTGACCAGTGACCACTCTGCCATTGGTTACATACCAGCTGGACACTAACACCTACAGATGTCCAGATAAACTCAAAGATAACGACCTTTGCGTTTGTGATTCACATAAATTCCCTAGATGTAAAATAAACAAAAAAAAACGTTTAGAACTACATTCACGAAAATAAAAGAAATAGGCCTAATGATTAGCTTTGTAAACTAGCCTATTAAACTAGCCTAGTAAACTAGCCCGTCCCTAGTGGCAAAAATATTTTTGCCTGAATCATTGGTCTATTGACACTCAATAGAGCCTCAGCCAGGACCGGTAAAAACTTACTGGTCCAATCACAACGTTGCATTTGTGTAGCAAGATTGTAGGGGGGGCTTAGCACAAAATGACAACAGAGTTGAAGAAGTAGGAACTGATATACAGTCTATGGTCGGATAAGCAGCATGTAAACGGTTTCCTCCACTGTTAGCGGTGTGTTAACGTTAATTAGCCTAGCCTATAGGATGTTAAAACAGCCAGATAGACTGTTAGCGGTGTGTTAACGTTAATTAGCCTAGCCTATAGGATGTTAAAACAACAAGATAGACTGTTAGCGGTGTGTTAACGTTAATTAGCCTAGCCTGTCAACATTGGAAGTCAAAGCCCCAGAACTGCTTCGAGACGCTGCTGGTTTGTGTTGTTTTGTCTGTGATGACGACAGTTACTTCTACAACAGATCAATAAAAGAGTGAGTTTTCATTTAGCTTAGAGAGGACTTGGGCAGAAACCTTTTTCCTCTGTTAAGTTTAGTTTATGTTCACAGACAACTTTGGCTTCTGAGCATAAATTGGCCTTGACGGTGTAAGTGCTGGAAAAACCTGACAAAGATCCTTAAAAGTGCTTGAATTTGACCTTGGTAAATATGTAGAACCCTGAGCCTTACCAGGACTCTTGTCTTTGTTCCAGAAAAGGAAGAAATGTTGGAGGGCAGCACAAACACTGGACACAGGAAAAGTGCCGTCAGCCAGGACGCCCTCCCGCCCTTTAACCCCAACAACCCCATCGGTGAGTAAAGAAGTACTCTAGTAGAAGTTCTAGAGAGTACTTACTGAAGTAAAAGTAAAAAGTAAAACTTAATTTTATTTTTTTTACTGTGGATGAAATAATACTGATTTTAGCAGAAAAAAAACTGAACATTTTCAAAAATATACAAAAAGTAAATCCTTTAAAAGTGAGTTAGTATGTAGATGATGTGTTTGATTGGATCATGGTTCTGAGTTTGATGGAGAAAACAACATGAGAACAAACATGAGATAACAAGTCAAAACTGTATTAAAAAATCTAAAACATCAACTTTATGAGGAAAAAAGCTCAGAAATATGACAGTCATAATTATAATATAGTAATTCACAATTACTGATTTACAACTTATTTTTCTACTGTCACATCTGTTTACTTTTAAAAAGTAATGAGTCTATTCTGAGAATGTATACAATACATATATTTATATAAATGTAAATATTACATAAATGTAAATATACATATGTAAATATACATATATTTATATAAATGTAAAGAGTATAAAGTACATATATTTGTAAACTGTATTTAAGTATAGTAAATACCTGCTGTGTGTACATGTACATTCAGCCACTTCAGAAGGTTTTTCTCACCACAGATGACACAGATCATAGTCTGAAAGTTCTTCTATTTTCTTCTATGTTTTAAACCTGTTTTAATCAGACTTCCTGTTTCAGGTTTGGAGTTCCTGGTTCCAAAGACTGGTTTCCTTTGTAAAGTCTGTAATCGATTCTTCTGTGGAAACAAACAAGTGGAAATGAACCACTGCAAAACGCTCAAGCACTATGAGAACCTGCAGGTACCACTGTGGGTGGAGCTAATGGGGCTAACGGGGCTAACTCATTCTTCCACTGTGGGTGGAGCTAATGGGGCTAACGGGGCTAACTCATTCTTCCACTGTGGGTGGAGCTAATGGGGCTCACAGGGCTAATGTTGCTAACAGGGCTAACTCATCTTTACACTGTGGGTGGGGCTAACAGGGCTAATGTTGCTAACAGGGCTAACTCATCTTTACACTGTGGGTGGGGCTAACAGGGCTAATGTTGCTAACAGGGCTAACTCATCTTTACACTGTGGGTGGGGCTAACACAGCTAATGTTGCTAACAGGGCTAACTCATCGTTCCACTGTGGGTGGGGCTAACACAGCTAATGTTGCTAACAGGGCTAACTCACAGATGCTACGCTAATGTCTGAGTTTAATCCACTTCTTTCTTCTTCTTCTTCTGTAGAAATACTTGCAGAGGATGACCAGCTGAACAGCGCCCCCTTGTGTCATTCCCCTCCTCCTCCTTTAAGGGTCCACATTATCAAACTGCTGTAGAACACACTCGTGTCCAGTTTCATTTGAACAATGTCATGTTGTTTTTCTTGTAAAATTATTTAAATAGATGAAGCGTCCGTACGACGTCGACTGATTAAAAATCTTTTGTTAAATTCTGTTTCACTGGTGAATTTTTTTTTTTCCCACAATCCTGATTATTGTAATAATTAAACATTTTAAGTTTAATAATGTAACAGTTAAAATATAAAGTCATCAGCAACAGTTTGACTCAGGAAAAAGCATCTCCACCATTGTCGTTATGGTAACCAACGACCTCCATAGAAGTGCTTGTAGTTCCTCTGACAGTAAAAATGTTCAGCCTGGAACTATTTCACAGACGATGGAAACTATACAGTCATTAATTTGACCCTGACGTCTTTATATGTGACCCCCCACCAGTAAACCAGTCATAAGTGTGTGTAAATCCAAACAGAGTTATGTGTGTATCTTGGTAGAGTGGAAACTAAGGTTTAAGATGGTGAAAAAATGATGTTTCTATCACAAGTAGAACCAAAGTTATGGTCATTTTAATATCCACATTTGGACATATTTTACAATTTGCATATTTTTAGATATTGTCCGTTAAAGTTTTGGACTGTTTTGGGGTAGGAAGTCCTTAGCAACGCATAATAATTTGTATCCGATTGACACAAATTGTTGACAGATGTTAAAGGACACTCTGATGGACATGTCACAGAAGTTTTATATATTATAATAATAGGACAGAAGTGTGACGTATTATAATCATTTGGCTTACACCATTGGACAGAACATTCAATATAAGCTTTTACCTCGTACCAAACACTTGGGTGTTTACCCACGGAACGGAGATCGTTTTGTTCGGCGAAAAGAGGTGGAAGTCGTCTTTGTCTTTGCTCAGCAATACCTGAACTTTTGTCACCGCTTAAATAATTGACTCAATAAACACCTTTATTGATTGGATTTCAATGTAATGACCACAGGAAGTGAACATAGAGGTGTTAAGGTACCGTTTTTTGATAAGGTGTAAACACTAATAACAAATCACCTTCCAGCCTAAATTTGGCTGTAGCTCTGAACGGCTCAGCGCGACTTATGCCTGGTTTGGTGGTGGTGGGTCACATGACGGTTGATTGATGCTGGTTCAAAGAAAACGTCCTGTCGATTGAAGTCTATAAATATAAAACTATCCAAAGGTTCTTGGACCTTCAGCTACGGAACTGTTGATCTGTCGATGAAATGACCACGTTAAAGGTCTTTAACCTTAAAATATTAAAAAGGTTTTTTCTTCACATGTGGCACCAATACTTCATAAAAATGTGCATAATAATGATGATAATGATAATTATAATAATAATGATGATGATGATAATGATAATAATGATGATAATTATAATTATAATGATGATAATTATGATGATAATTACAGTGATAATAATGATGATGATGATAATGATCATTATAATAATAATGATGATGATAATGATAATTAAAATAAAAACAATGATTATGATAATGATGATAATAATAATTATGATGATGATAATTATAATAATGATGATTATAATAATAATAATGATAATTATAATAATGATGATGATAATGATAATTATAATAATGATGATGATAATGATAATTAAAATAAAAATAATGATGATAATTATAATGATGATGATGATGATAATTACAGTGATGATAATGATAATTAAAATAAAACTAATAATGATTATGATGATAATAATAATAATGATAATTATGATGATGATAATTATAATAATAATGATGATGATAATGATAATTATAATAATAATGATGATGATAATTAAAATAAAAATAATGATTATGATAATGATGATGATAATAATAATGATGATGATAATGATAATTAAAATAAAAATAATGATGATGATAATTATGATGATGATGATAATTACAGTGATAATAATGATAATGATAATGAAAATAAAAATAATGATTATGATAATGATGATGATAATAATGATAATTATGATGATGATAATTATAATAATGATGATGATAATGATAATTATAATAATGATGATGATAATGATAATTAAAATAAAAATAATGATGATAATTATGATGATGATGATAATTACAGTGATAATAATGATAATGATAATTACAATAAAAATAATAATGATTATGATGATAATGAT